>CM060952.1:147363911-147529497 GCA_030765055.1 Mantis religiosa | reverse complement strand
ATTATTGTAAAAAGACGTGTATATGTATAGCCAACTATAATGGTGTATAATAATATTTCAAATATATATTGTTAGCCACCTTCCCAAACTTAGGAAGCACTCGGCTCAGTAATTTGTGCAAAAACGCAGGATGAGTACTATTTGCACATGTTTAAACACCTCATTCCTCCTTTTAGACTTCTTCTAAATAATATTTGTAATAAAAATGATAGAAATAGCTATGATAACAAATGATAATGAGAATAGCAGTAACCGTAATTAAGTTTAATTAATTATATGTAAAGGAAACAGCAAGCACCGTTTCCAATCCAGTAATCTGCTTTCCAGCTTCATGTGTCTTTCCCGGAGATTGAAATACCGACACGCTTCCTTTTTTCTAAGCATGAAGCTGCTTCAGTACACATTCAAGACTACTGACAGCACAAGCTTCTATAGTTAATTGCTGGTTTTTTGAAAAATCTACACTTGCCCTTATTCTGGATTGGAAAGCTTTCGTAAAAACTTGTTTATACTAAATATAATTTTTCTGCACTGAGGACGAATCACTTCATATTTGTTGCTCGAAGTACCACTTGACCCAGCTTCGAGGTACATGTTCACGTATTCGGATAACAAACACTGGAGAAACATATGTGTGTATAATAATTTAACGTAATATTAGCAATATTTCAGCTCGAATTGGACTCACGACTAAACGATGCCGTTCACTTTAACAAAATAATAAACCCTACTCTGAAAACGAACGGAATATTAACTCTGTTTCAAACTGCGTGCAAAAGATTAACTGTTTATGTTTGAGATAAGGGTTGTCAGGAAGGAATGGTGTTATTTTTCAGGTTATCTCTGTTGAATGAATGGATTTTGTGTAACCATAACCATATGAAAGATACAGCATGCATCGCTCCTGTTCTAGGTGTTGTAGAGTTAGGATTTTTGTACGGTCATGATCAGAAAATAACTCTTTATAATTATCAGATCGGCATCTGTCATTTTCAAGTATTAATATCCGAGCATAACTAATGAGGTAATTTTCTCAGTTCAGACGCATTAGATGCGTGTACCACATTCGGCAGCGCTGGTAGGAGGAGCTAACTTAGGTTTCGCTGGAGTCTGTAGTAGGGCCCGCCTCCAAATGCCTTTAGCTTTTGCGAAGTCTTCTGAGCTGCAGAAATATTATCAAACGCTATAAATCTATACTTAACTGAAAATAAAGCAATGGCTTATTCTGTTTAGTTACATGTTTGGCACCACACATTTTAAATTAGTATTTCACTATAATAAAGTCTTCCAATTATGTGATGTACAAGCTTCAAGAATTAAGTCTCCACTCAAGCTTCTCAGAAAAGTTGCAATGCAGTTCATACAACAGTTCCAACTTATCCAAGGCATGCTGCATATATTACTAGGACTTCTTTTACACCGTTCTAGGCTAAAGTGGCTTATATTTTATCATATACTCTCATTAACTGCAGTTTGTTGTACAGCGATGCCAGACTGATAGCCTGTATATTAAGTTATTCTGACAAACTTAAGACCTCCCAAAATGCTCATCGTAATATGAAGACAATTACACTGGGCAATAAAAATAATTTTTGGATGTTTCGAGCACTTTACGAGGCAATTCCTACTAATTATGGGCTGAGAAAAACAAATATGACAATGAAAAACTGTTATTAGCTCTAGTTTCTACGATATACACAAGGTAGAAGTATTAAGTATTAACGGATTGAGAGAAAATGATTCATTTTAATTACATGCTAACAACAATGAAAGTGCATTTGATTTTTTAACTGCTAATTACATACTAAGAGTTCTAAACTGCTGGAAAAATACTTCGCAGATAGTCGTGTATGAAGAGAATTATGTGGTGGCCTACTGACTTCGTCGTCTTTTAGCTTGCCTCTTGTGTTGGAATTCCGCGGAATCCCTATACAAAGACCTACAGTAATCCGCAAGCATTACTTCATTCCAACGGTCCTGATATCTTTGTTCCATAACAGAAATGTCATGAAGGAATCTCCCCCCATGTTCATCACCAACAGCTCCACAACTAGAAGGGAAAAAGTCTAGGTGGCTGTGGAGAAAATGGATCTTAAGGAACATGTTGCACAACAGCTCCACAACTAGGAGGAGATAAAGTCTGGGTGGGCGTACACAAAAAGGTTCTTAAGGGACTTGTTGCATCCAATGTTACGGTATCTTTGCAGGAGCACTGTCACCAAATGCTTGTAGTTGTCATCTCTTTTGTTGCCTAAAAATCCACGAACAACACCCTTGAAGGCTTCCCAAGCTTCCTTTACTTTCCCCTCCAAACTTTGGTCAGATGCAGGATCCTTTACAAGTTCTCTTATTTGTGGTCTGACAAAATTGCCTTCCTTAAGTTTTGCATCACTTAATTTCCAAAAATTTTCTCTGATTTTGTTTTGTTATTTGACAGATATGCCAACTTCCAAAAAAATTCCCCCTGAATTTAAAATCTTTACTCTAAAATATGGAATGTCACTTTATCTTCAAAACAAGAGCTAATCTATCATTTTTATGGTGATCTTTTAATTCAGCAGATGGAAATATATGTAAATTCACTATTTTAAGCCCGAAACATTTTAATTGTTGCCCACCGCTATCTGAAGTTGCAGTGTGGCATTTCACCTAGTGCAGTAGTTTCTAAGCTTTTGGTCCTCAGCTATTACTAGGTTTTGTACCAGACGATTGATCCTCAGTGACACCTTTGACGCAGTGAGCTCAATTCAGCGTCTAATAAACAAAGCAGAAACAAACAAATCCATAATAACTAATAATATTAACTTTAAAACATTCTACATAAAGATAAGGAGAAAACATTAAGCCCGCCTCGTTAGCGTAGATGGTAGCGTGTCTGCCTCACGTTCAAGAGGTCCCGAGCTCGAATCTCGGTTAGGGTGAGTTATCTGGGTAAGGTTTTTTCCCGGGTTATATCTTCTCCTGAAAGACGAATGTCGGGTTGCTCTAAGCTCCGTAGATCCCGGACTCATTTGAGCATCATTTCACCCAGTTCATTCATCGTCAGATATGACTTGACGATGGAGGACATAAATTAGAAAAAAGAAAGCATCATTAATGAAAATATGCACTCCATAAATTTAGAGTACCTATAATACAGGAAACTATGAAAGTTACTTTGTTTACTATTGGATGTCCGTTACAGAGTGCTTCAGGTTGTCATTACACTATTCAGATTTTGGAATGCTAAGTCTAAATGGAAGGTCTTTTACCGGATGTTATTTGGTCATGTGCAGTTATAAGACTTTTTTTTAATTTTATGTCCTCCAACGTTAAGTCATATCGGACGGTGAATGAAATGGTTGAAATGATGTTCAAATGTGTCCAGGGTCCATGGAGCTTAGAGTTACCCGACAATCGTCTTTACGGATATGGAAAAACACCGGAAAAACCTTATCCAGATAACACACCCTGACCGAGATTCGAACTCGGGACCTCTTGAACGTGAGGCAGACTAGCTACCATCTACGCTACCGAAGCGGGTGCAGTCATAAGATTGAATTTAAATTTAATATCCAGTCAATTAAAATAAGAGTAGTATCTAATTAAAGAGAAGCTATAGGTCACGAGTCATGAAAATTATTGCATTTAAAACGTAACATCCGAAAATAAAAACATTTAAGTATTCTAACTGATAACGTAACTGCTTCTGCTTAGTGAGTTCCGCATCCTAGGCTGGGATTGCGGATAAAAAATGTATGGTTAAAAGGCAATAATGCAATATAAATACACAAAAGTGTAAGGTAACCGGGTTATTCCTTTGCCCTGCCTGAGAAATACTTATACTGAAGATTATAAAAATCTACCTTCCCTATCAAAGACATAACCCAAATGGCAAGATGTGCATGTCACCCCTTAATTTCGTTCAAACCACCCGAATACCATCTTAGTTCCAAACATAGTTATAAATATATATCGCACTAAATGTTATCCTGCTGTTGCTTAAGCCTGAATGTGAATTTAGGTTATTTTGGTTGATATTTGAAACCTATTAAAATTGACTACAATTATATTTTGTCTTGCTATTTTTATTACCGACACCCCCACATACTAATTTCGTAGAATTGAAGTGAGACTATAAAAACACCCTTCTTCAAGACGATGGTGATTGCACATTATTTTGTATAGGTACTTTTAATATGAAATATTTCAAGCATCAATTTCGTTATACACTGGATAGAATTTGGACTGTTATGATATTGTTTGCTGAGTATTATTTCCGTTTATCTTAATGTAATAAACTCTTTTGTTAATTGTTTTAAATATTCAGATATCTGAAAACTTTTCACTTATTCAGTTCAGTTTTGTTTGAACGCAAAGGGCCTGTGATCTTTTTAACGCCGAAATGTGCATACATTGCACTTCAAATTTGGCAGTATATTCATTTCTTCCTGTTAGCTCATGGAATAACTATACCATAAACCAAATTCTTGGGATTTTCATTTTAAGTTAATGTTCAATAATAATGACTTTTCCGAGCTTACATTACCATTTCATTAAATTCTCTCAGCCACGTCACTGAAGTGATCAAATTTAAGTTTTTACTGTTGTTTTACGAAAGTCATTTACTCTATTTTTACTGTGGCCTAATTTTATGAAATAAAATACACCAAGGGCTAGTGTGTTTCTGAAAAGGTGCTATGTGGCTTATTGATAATAATTACTTGTTTTGTCGAATATTAGATTATTTAATTGCTGGTTGAACATTCTCTGTATAAAGATATGTCCTCTTGAAAAATCAGGCAATAGAATTAATATAATTTACATCGAAAATATACGAAGTATTTAATAATTAACATTTCAGTTCTAAACAGAGGTAAACTAATTGAACTGGTTTCGCTTTAAATATGTAGTCCCTGTTTAGCAGAAGACAAGTTAAACGTATTAGCTTCACAACCTATTTGTTTTGAAACATTTAGTCAAATATCGTTAAAAAATCACTGAGATTATTGCTCGTTGTAATTTGGAGGCTTTTTCAAGTTCCTTCCTTTAGTTTTCCGAATAAAACATTTTACACTTCAATTATTGCATACAGTCATATATTCCACAAGTCATGGTCGGAGTACATCAGTGGTGTTTCTTCTCTAGGATCTAGTGTCATTATATACCACCAACTCCAGGAAGGATCCAGTTAGGATGTGTGAATTAGATCAATATGCGTAGGTACCATAAACTTTTAACTTACTGAGACGCATTAATTGCTAATGGGCTATCCTTCTATGTTTCCAAAAGTTAATATATAATAGTATAAATTTAATATTATTTAGATCACTTAAGAGTAATTAGCAGAATTATAAGTTTTGTTAGGTGTAGGTTTATACAACACGTGGAAACACGTTACGCATATTTCAGGAATAATTGTGACTATCGGCTGGCCCCGTAGAGCACCTGCCTGCCGTGCTAGGGGTCCCGGGTTCGATTCCCGGCGGTGGGGATGGGGATTTTTCTCCTGCCAAAATAATTCCCCATCTTCCTCAGAATTTGGAAGTATGAATGAGAGTGTGAATGTGTCTGTGTGATGTAATGATTAAAACCTAACGAATACGAGTTAACAGCTTCGATATGTTCCAAAGGAGAACGGCCGCCGATATGACCATTGTTGTTAAATGCGGGGTATAAATGGAACAACTTAAAAAAAAAAAAAAAAAAAAAAATTGACTATTCCTCCTTACAAGGATTAAGGCGAAGCAAACAGGGACGGGTGTAGACCTAAGGGAGGCTATAATCTATCTCAACCTAGTTTAATCCTGCTGTAAACATCTGGGTGGGAAGAGAGACAGACACAGGGATATTGGGACAGAAACTGTTAAGCTGTTAATTGGTTTAGCGAAAAATAGATGGTCGTTTTCATTTATTTGCATGGGTACGATAAACTCCTCCTTTAAGTACAGTACTTTAACTAGTTTTCTGATCACAGCTACGCGCGAGATGATTTCGGAGAGAGAAAGGTATGCAAATGTTTCGACTCTTATATAGGTAATAGCACCACATTTTATCTTTCTGCTCCACATACCACATAGATGTGTTCTGTATACTATATACACGGTGTTCATTTTTATTGGTATTTCCCGCCCTCCGATTGAGCAAGAATGACGACATAGTTGACTGGTGAGTCTATATTGAAATCATAGTGCCCTCTACAGAGAAGCGGTAATTTTTCCGGAACAGTACGCAAATTACAGTGCCTTCGGTGTGGTTGCTCTGGCAACTGATACAAAGAGCTTCCCCTGGATATGAGCACAGACCACCGCGTCTTCATGATTGAATGCTACTTTCGTACCGCCTTTAAAATTGATGCGACATTTAAATATGATTTAAACGGCTGCATAGAGAGTTTCTGCAACGCTATCCAGCATACAGACAACTCCCTCGGAGAGTAATGCTGTCAAAAGTGTCCAGTGTTTGCAACATAAACGTCTTACGTTTTATCAGTATACGATATAAACTTTTTGTCATTCTTTATCAATGCTTGTATCCTTATATATTTAAAACCAATATGTGTATCAAACATTTCCAAGATACACGATCAGTTACTCGCAAAAAGAGAGACACTGGACGCTATAAATGGACTGGTCCCAATCTAGAAGCGATAATGTTATGACAGAAAGGCCTCAAGCATACCTTCTCACAATATAGACAGTATTTAAGAGGAAGAGGGAAATGAAATATAAGAAAATGTACACATAAGAGTATGTACTAGAGATATTTTATTGTTTAGACTTGGATAAAAGCTTTGTACATATTGTTAACACTAGTTTATTTTTCATTCCTAAAATATGTTCTGCTAATTTTCTGGTTTGTAATGAAGTTACATTGTGAGCAAACTGTGAGTGATAGGAAAGAATTGAAACCAAATTGAAATATTTCTATTTTATGTGACAGGTTTACAATATGTATAGTATATGTCTACTATAACAGAAAAACAGATGTTCATTGTGAAATAAATGATTAAAGAGTTATCATTTGGTATATTCCTCATGGTCTTCTTTTATGATTGGATAAGTAGCTTTGCAGTGCACTGCATTGCAGTATATAGATTTTTATAAACAGTTATCGTATCTACGCACCAGGCGAAATTACGCACCTTTATAATACGCGGGCAGACCCACTTCTCCAGTGGTATATTTACCTGCCGGTAGAGAGAGGCCTCAAAGCTCTGCCAACACATCTAATACGATCGGAACCCGCTTGGGGAATCGTATATAAACTCATTCCATCAGTGATGCTATTGATGACGTGAAATTTTGCGCGGTAAAATTACAGATAAAAATGAACACCGTGTACAGATTAGACAGAAGACAAATGAATTTATACACACTTAACTTATTATGTTAAATTAACCTGCATTTTCTTTAGTAGTTACTAAAGGACACTCACTATATTATATAATATTTCTGCAATCCTATACTGGGCTCTCTGAGAACGAGGTCTGTATCGAGTTGAATGCTGATTAAGATGTTATTGTTTATAGGTGGAGTTGCCCCTGATATTTAACATTGTCCATCCTGTACTTCTCGCGTACTTCGAAAGCCCAAGAACACTTATGCATACGAGGGGGCACCCAAAAGAAACTGGACTCCAAGGGTGCTGCCACTCGTAGACGTAATGCAGGGTTCTCACGCTAGATGGTGTTAGTAGAGACCTTCATGAAACAGCTGTGCAGACGGCGTCAGTGTAGAGCTGAACGTGCAAGTGTGGTATTGTGTTTCTCTGACTGTTGGCGGGTTACCTCTGCGAAGTCGTTATGGCAACTTTAAAAGAACAAATTGTGTGTGTGGAATTTTGTTTCCTGCTTTAAAAAAAAAAAAAATGCAACGGGGACAAACCAAATGCTTCAAAAAGCTTTCCAGGAGGACGCTATGAGACGCACACAGGTTTTCGAGTGGTTTGGGCGCTTTAAGCGTGATAAGATGTGTGTTGAAGACCAAGCTCGTTCTGGACGCCCTTCAACATCGCGAAATGAGCAGAACATTGAAACGGTCTTCCAAAAGATCAATGAGGATCGTTGCCAAACGATCAACCAAATTTCAGCAGCGACAGTAATCAGTTGGAGCTCGTGCCAGCGGACATTGAGGGATGATTTGCACATGGGACGTGTTGCTGCTAAATTTGTTCAGCGCCTTCTCACACAGGAGCACAAAACCATCCGCATGAATGTTTCTCAGTTGAAAACTGAGATTGCACGTGATCCAAACTTCTTGAACAAAGTCATTACAGGGGATGAGAGTTAGTGTTACGGGTATGACCCAGAAACTAAGCAAGTGTCAAGCTAGTGGAGGAGTCCCAACTCTCCCAGACCAAAAAAAAAAAAAAAAAAAAAAAGCAATACAAGTGAGGTCAAATGTGAAGTCGATGATGATTGTCTTTTTTGATGTTCGTGGAATTGTGCATCCGGAATTTGTACCCGCTGGACAGACGGCTAACCAGAACTTTTACTTGGATGTTTTAAGGCGTCTACGAGAGGATGTGAGGAGGAAACGCCCGGAACTTTGGCGATCAGGTGACTTGTTTCTGCATCACGACAACGCTCTAGCATACACCGCCTTACGAGTGACCCACTATTTGGCATCTCAGAGGTGGTCTGTCGTTCCTCACGCTCCGTATTCACTGGACCTAGCCCCGTGCGACTTTCTCCTATTTCACGTATGAAAAAAAGCGCTAAAAGTGGGGTGTAATGACGATATGGAGGCGGTAAAAGAAGCTTCGCAAAGGGCACTGGACAATATCAAACTTGAAGAGTTCAAAACATGCTTCCAACAGTGGGAAAAGAGACTTGACAAGAGCATAGCATGTAACGGAGAGTATTTTGAAGGTGACTGAAGTAATTTTGTAAAAAGATTCATCAATAAAGTTTTTGTGACAACAATCCGGTTTCTTTTGGGTACCCCTCGTATCCAATTTGAAATCAGTAAGCTTTTCGTCATGCAGAAGGCCGGTGCTTTAGCCGAAATGAAACACAATCAAGGCAAACCTTTAAAGAGTGGTGAGAGGTGAATGATCGCGCATTGTATCGTGGTGCTTAAAGAAAGAAATCCGGAATCGTCTATAAAAATATTGAGAAAGAAACTGGTGATCTCCTTGGTGTTTCCCCAAGTAGTGTACATATTGTTAGAATGAAAAAGCAAGCTTCTGAAACTCCAAAAACATCGAGAATCTCACGCAAATGCAAATAGCGCGTGGAGAAATACGACGATTTTACGAAAAGTGCTATAAGCAGAAATGTTCAATATTATTTTCTCAGAAATGAACCCAGTTACAGATTTAATAAGTTAATCAACTCTATTTAGTGTGTAGAAGTTAGCGCTGCTATATTTACTGCTAGTGTTGCGAAACTTATGTGCGTACATGTAGCGTCTAACACGTGGTGAGTTGAATCAGCTCCGCCTTATTGTTTACAGCAGCATTAAGCTAGCCTGAGATAGAGTATGTGAGATGCACGGAAAATATTAAAACTTCCAACTCCCAAGGACGGTGAACGACCTGTCGAAATAGAAGTCCCCCATGTCTACGTTGAGAGTTCTTTTTGTTTGAGTAACCATTCGTGTCATTTGTGTGGCACCATTTTACAATACGAAACATAGGATTATATCTGGAACATGAGAGGGAAGTGCAATGAAACGGAAGTAATTAAAAAGAAATGGAATTGAGGAACCATTCTCCTACCGACCAGGGGAGGCAATGACAAAACCCGTGTTGGAGTTGGCGGTGCCGAATGTGAACCTCACACAACACAATAGTACTAGTTAATTCGGGCAGCACGAATATAAATCTCGCACCATGTTTCATAACGGTGAAGTTGTTGTTTTGTTATATTATCTAAATTAAATTACAACTGTCCATGTTCACTTCCTTTCCAGCTGTTTACATTAAGCCTTCAACTCGATTTCCACTCCCCTTCTCATCTTCCTTCTCAAAATATTTGCCTGCCAAATGTGTATTCCCTTCCGTCCACTGGAACAAGGACCAGTACACACAGCTAAAGGCAGCACCTAGGTAAACACATGCAGATTATGCAAACCGCTATCTCTCTCTGAATTTCGGCCTTAGTGACACCACAAATTCTGAGGAGCAGTTTGCAAGCAGGCGGGCTAAATTAAATAGAACGCCAACAATCAAATCATTGGACTGGGAATACAGCGTTTACTCGCCACTGTGGAGTGACATCATCCACAATATCCAAATATTCATTAATCATCATCCTTTGTATGCAGTGTGAATTCAATTGACAGCCCTTAGCTTTGTATTCCAGCTTATTTTCAGCAAAATGGAAACGAGATCTATCCCTAATATTAACTGACATAATCAATCTTCGCTGTCCACTGCTCCTGAAACGATTGCTGCGAAATTTCAACTAAATATGTCGGTGCATTGTTCTCTCTCACCACGGCTCCGGAACAGGAGCATAGTATGGCGGTTTTGCTGCATAACAAAGAATCCTAGACACTTCAAATTATTATTTTAAGCTATCCGAACGATCACTGAAAACTAGCCACTGAAAATTTAGATGGACATCAGTGAGCAAGAACGTATTACAAATGTTTTCCATACTTAGGAGACTATACCAAGCTACCTAACCAAGACGAATTCAGCCCTAATATAGTACTGGAAATAAGCAAACTCTACGCGCTGCGTAGTATCCATGTGTTACTACTGAAGTAGGTAAGAAAATACCTCTACAAATGCAACTGAACGAGCTACCGCTTCTAGCGGTTATAACAACCATACAGGGTGACCCACCTAAATTATCTCTAAAGTAAAACAAAATATGAAAATTCCAATTGCGCCCAGTACCGCACAGTACCCAGTACTGCACGCTGTCAGTATCTCGTAGTTGCCGATAGACAGTAGAAACTCATGGTGTGTATTTAGACAAACAACTATCTTTGTTAATAACGGAAAGTTTTCCCTCCTCTTTGACCGTTGAATAAGAAGTTATTGTTCCGAGAAGTCGTATAGTGAACTGGAGCTGTGCTGTTAATAACTTGCTGCCATTGCTGCTGCCTTGTACGGTGAGGAACTAAGTATTTGTACTCATATTATCTGGTATTAAGTAGACTACACAAACACAAAATACAGTGTCGGTTTAAAAAATTCGGGTTGCGCTATGACTTTATACATACGTACGAGTTGCTCAGTACTCTACGATAGTAATTTTCCAAGTACCATACGCGAAGGTATATTTTTATACACTGAACATGCATTAAGATTAGATTAATTTTTGTTTATAGACATTCCTGTCAACACGGAGGCCAAAAAGAAGGGAAAATGGTTAGAAAAAATATGAAACAAGCAATAAAGAATGAGTTAGAAGGAACAATGAGCCTGACAGTAGCAATATATTTTGCTGAAACATTAACATCGACTCTGTATAAGTTGATGTTGCAGAAAAGGCACAAAAAACAGAAGAGTAAACCAATAGCAAAGGGATGCAAGACTAACATTAATAAAACTATAAATGGAGAACCTAGCTCTAATAGAGAAGAGCCTTAGAAGACTAAAAGAAAGTCAAATTTTGGAACCAGAACCAATGTCGATGAAGTGCTCTAACAGACGGTATCATTTGCTTAAAAAATCATAGACGAGTCTTGGGTTCAATGTCTATCATGCAAGGGTTGGATACACTTGAATGTACAGGGCAAGAAAACATTGATTTTTATAGATGTGATCACTGTAATTAAAAAAAAAATGTTTCATTAGTTCCCCAGACATTTTTATTTTGTTGTGATAATCACTAGAGAACGTTTTGAAAAATATATTATCATGCTACCGTGTTCTGTTTTTATCTGAAAAATACAATAATTATGATAAGAATAATTATCTTGTGCATTTTAAGCAGTTTCTCTTCCTTTATTTAGAAACATGTATTTATTTACGTTTGTCCGGTACTGGGAAACACTTTTTGAGATTCGCAGTTATCACTATTATTTAATCTAGTTATTAAAAGTCAACATGACTCGTGTTCATGAGCGTTCATCATTAATGCTGTTTCTGTATGTTATTAGCTCCGTGATAATAGTAACACGCCACGCCACTTGTTCTCCATTGCATTTTCTTTAAATTTTGAAAAAAACCTTAGTTGTGCGGTACTGGGCGCATCTCCCCTAGTACTGGAAAGCTAGCACACTCTCGCGTTGACAACACGAATACGTCGTAAAGTGCTTAGGGTCAGACTTTTTTTTTTTTTCAGTGAGCCTCGTAGTATCCATATGCTACTACTGAAGTAGGTAAGAAAAAACCTCTACAAGTGCGACTGAATGAGCTACCGCTTCTACCAGCCTTAACAAATATACAAGGTGTCCCACCTAACTCTGCGATATCAAATATCTCCGAAGTGAAACAAAATATGAAAATTCCAATTGGCCAGGAGTGTACCGATGTCAGGAGCTCACACAATGAGAAGGTATGCACAATCCATAAAGAAAAACAAATAACACTTTCAAACCAAGTTGCGTTTTATTAAATGGAACATGTGCGTTTATTCTAGAAAAATAAAAACTAGAGCTACAATTAATGATAACACATTTCGTTCCGATTTTTAAACATATATACTACTGGCCAATAGCCCTCAGAAACTTCACTGTTGTGCATTACATCCGGCATAAAAATGCACGCTAAAATCACCAGGTTGAAAATTTCGCATTCACAACGTCTCTGAAAACTTGTGCATAATGTGCGGGGCATCCATCATGCTGGAATCACATTGATAGATGCATTTTCAATCCCATATCCTCCATGACAAGGGGTAGAGTGTGTTGCAGAAATGATGCATATCACTATCCGTTTAATGCTCCCTGATAAAAATAAGGACCTAAAATTCGGTTACCAATGATTTTTAAATTGGTGGATAGGACGGGGAGGTCCTGTGCGATGCCCAGCTCGGTCACCAGACTTGACAGACTTCTTTCTCTGTAGACCAGTGAAAAATAAGACTGTATCAAGAACCGCCAACGACATTACCGGATATGCAACATCGTATCGCTGCGGCGTGTGCGGCAATATCTGTAGAAACACTGCAATCCGTGCAACACTATCTTGTTACCAGATTCCAAAAGTGTATTGACGCAAACGAACATCTGTTGAAGTGACAGGGTTCCATCGGGCAAGACTCTACTGGTGATTTGTAGGCGCATTTTCCATACCGGATGTAATGCACAACATAGAAGTTTCGGAGGGCTATAGGCCACAAGCAAATGTGTTTAGAAAAGTGGAACCAAGTGTGTTATCATTAATTGTATGTTTAGTTGTCATTTAGCTAGAATAAACATACATGTTCCATTGGAAAAAGCTTAACTTAGTATTGGACATGTTATTTGTTTACCTGTATGCATTGTGCATACCTCCTCATTTCTGAGCCCCTGACATAAGCACATTTCTGGCAAATTGGAATTTTAATATTTTGTTTCATTTCGGAGATATTTGAGGCCACAGGGTTAGTTGGGACCCCCCGTATGTCAGATTATAAAGGAGTATATACTTGAAGATAAGTGCGGTAACCAAAATTAAATCACTTCGCAAGATTTTTATGGACGAAGTGTACACATGCATAATTACAAAAACAAAATATCAGGAATATATAGACTGCGAAAATTTCTTAACATTTGTAAGAAGGAGATTAATGTTACAGGGTGCAAAGATACGCTTAGAAAAATAGCGAAATCTGTAGGATGTGATTTAAAAAGTGTAAACATTAAAGCCGTTTACTGAGATTCGTTCATATACAGACTTAGAGAGTATCATATCTTAGAATACCCAGAAAGAATGTACGCGGGGAAAATAAGCTAATGATATACATGGATGAAACCTGAAATCAAACCCACTATATTACTTCCAAGTATTGACTGTGCTGGGCACCACATTAATGCAGTGCTTCGTTTGCTCGCTCGTTAATTTACGGTCACCTCAAAGCTACTTGTAAATTACTCCAAGTATTGTAGTTGTGTGAGGGCAATATCCTCATGTGCTAGTACTGGCAATTTTTTAAATTACTTTCAGTTCCTTGTGAGTCAACAAAAATGATGTGCAAACTAATGTTCAAATCAACTTAACAGCTTTGACTCAAAGAGAGCATCCTCGATATATATATAAAGAAGAATAAATATCAGACTGAATACAATACGAGAGTTATAGAATGCCAAAATAGCAAGAAGTCTTTAACATATTCTTTCATATTCCAGAAATTCAAAACGTTCTATATTTCTGTAGAAATACTCTTTGGGCAACCCTTACAGTGGTACAATGACGTAATATACACAAATACAGCCTTCAAGTTCATCTGCCTCACCCAAAAACAAATAGTTCACTTTCAAAAGACAGCTGTACGCACACGAATCCAATTACCACTCTCTGGCGATCCGCGGCTGCTTATATAGCTCCGCTCATACCTCTAGACATTTCTGGAATGTTCTTCAACGAGATAGCACTAGAAGAAACACGAAATTTCTAGTCATCTATCTTTATCTGTTTTGGCAAGCCTTTTATCTCCGCGCTGAAATATCTGCCCCTTTGTGCGCGTCAGCCGCGCTATCGTAATAATGGCTCAGACAGTATTGTGAATAACTGGCTGTGAACTGTCAAATCATGGAACATTTCAAACCAATGTCTTCTTCGAGCTATTTTAGTGTTTATCGTCCTTATATGGCTTTAACTTCCATTTCAGTCTCTTTCAAATGAGGTACCCAAAATATGTACTTCGTAAGTCAAAGGGTAGACAATTTGCCTCGTTAGTGAATTTCAATGCTGAAATAAAATTGGCTTCGCCGAAATACCTCAGTATTTTGCAGCATTCAGCTTTCTGCTCAGCTCTAGAAACGACTGAAGGTGGAAATATATAAAAATAGTATGACTGGTAGTGAAAATCGTGTTATTGTGTTAACTGCCAGGATTCCTCCCTGTCACTTTCACTCTCTCCCACTGCCGTCTCTTCCTCTTGACACTTTGCTTTTCGTTTTTCAATCTGTCGCAGCGCCATTTCGTTCCATGCAATATATATCTATGTTTTCTGAAGGTTAGAGAAGAGAAAATATAGCCCTTTAATGCATTTTAATAGTGTTGATCATATATTTCAAAATAAATTGTTGTTTACTAGATCACGAATGCTCATTACAATTATATCATTATTCGCTGGACCAGGATTCAAGCCGAAAACAAATTAAATGACATTTAAACTAACCTTGCATATCAATAGCTTCATACTTGCACCTGCAGTAATTATTTATGCCAACAAATAGTTATAAATTTAAAATTCTGAGTTTGATACTCGTTGCTTTAAATAATTATTGTTGTACATTCTGAGATCTCATGGTCATACCTATAACTAGTTACTTTTGTCTTTGTGATAAAATGAAATAAAAGATTGCAGTTTCAATTTAGATTATAACCTAAAAGTCTTATTCATTCTACGCTTGAAACAAATGAAGTGTGTAATGTTTCCTTAGACAAAAATGTCCATCTAGCATTTGTATGTAGAAAATGACCATAGAGATTTTAAGAACTATTTGTATTTTCATATAGAAGCTTTAATAAGTATTCGTTACAAGTCAGAATTTCGTTCCAGAAATGCTATAATCGTAGAATCGTCTATTCATTGAGTTTTCACCTTCAGTTGTCCCTTTCTTCTTTATGTTCTTCTTTTTATTCTTTTAAACACATCTCGAGAGAGTTGCTTGTGATAAAATTGCACTTGATACAATTTTGTTTTCTCTTGAGAAGCGGAAAGATGCTCAAGCAGCATAAAAAGCAATGAAAGGAAAAATAACAAAGAAGCAAAAATCTCAGCATTAATTATTTCGCATGAAGAAGGAGAAGTAATACAGAGCTTGTTAATGAGCATGGACTTCATAATGATGTATAGTCTGTCCAAAATGTTACGTTTTATGGTGCTGTAACGGAGTAGTTTGTGAGGTTCCAATTCATGGGGTCCCAGGCTTAAATCCTAGATTGCCTATCCCGATCTCAGGTACTTTTAGAATCTGCTGTTCATAACTTCCATTACTTACTTTTTCTTCTCATTTTTCGATGTGCTGTAGGTTTCGTGACATATGTCGTTGTCGAAAGGATATTGTGAATGTTTGTACAAAGTATAAAGTACTGAGCCAATGCGAAGGGCTTGGAGGTGAGATTAAATGGCTATTGGCTACATCAAGACCAACTCCGTTGTCATGACAACAAATATAACAGAGAAGTTCATTAAACTACAAGGAAATACTCAATTGTATCTATTTTAACCGTCTTTGGGAACCACACCTGAAAGCTCACCACAAAATTGATGACCAATTTTATTTAATAAGCTATAGGAAAATAAAACTATTCCAATTTTACTATATGGAAGCGAAATCTGGGTGCCAACACAAAAGCATTTAAATAAAATAAAGACTGCAGAAAGGATATTTTTAAGAAGTGCTAAAGATTGTACAATATTTGAAAAAATAAGAAATGAAGATATTAGAAAGGAATTAGAAATCAAAGCAATCCATGACAAAATATCAGAACGAGGCCAACGATGGCATGAACATATATTAAGAATGAAGGATGGAAGATATCCAAGGATGGAAGAAGAGACAGAGGATGACCCAGGAAACGCTGGAGAGATCTATGAAGCCGGAACGGGCAATTTGCCCAAACCATGGAGTAAAGAAGAAGAAGAAGAAGAAGAAGAAGAAGAAGAAGAAGAAGAAGAAGAAGAAGAAGAAGAAGAAAAGTTAAATTTGAGGTGTTCACTGCTTGTGTTCACTCCGAATTCAGGTGTTCAACTGACAAGTGCTATACAGTTCTGTTTTAATTCGAAACACCGATGACTCCAGACTGTTAATTATGGTTTTACTTTATGCTCTTGGTAGTTACATTGTTTCGTCTGAAGCTGATCCTGTTCCCTAATAAATGTGCACAGTGTGCTAACCCAGTAACACAGGGTACGATAGCCCATATAGGGCCAGAACCTGCCAACCCGACTGCCGGCCTCACACCCACATTCGCAAGGTAGAGGTGGGCGGTCATCCAACCGATATTGGGAGGATTTGTGGTCAGCTTCTCGGCATCCCCCAGCCGGAATGTTGGCTTTCTTGATCAGGGCCGCTTACCTATAATAAGTTCCTCAATTTCCTCACGATGCAGAGTGGGCACCGGCCCTATACCCGGGAGTTAAAATCGGCACCCCAAGGATTGCATTGAAATATATTATAAGATTGTTCTCAATCTTCGAGTGTTCTCTGTTTTATTTATTTGTCAATAGTTTGATATAGAAAACAAAAACATATTCGTTCTTAAATCATCAGTGATTTTACATTACTAGCTCAAGTTCCTTTACCCCTCCGTTAGTTGCGTGGGGCCTGGGAGGCCCCTAGTCCTATATAAATGTTGTAGGTTCTAAACGAACGCACCTACGTAATTGCCTGACTAGGACATCTAACATTACATCATATTCGAATGTTTGCTGTGGCGACAAATTTTTCTCTGCATTATTGTAGCTACAAGAATGACGAATCAGCAGTACGAATCAGTCGTACGGGTCTAGCGGGCTCATTGCCCCTTGCGTCTCCCCTACTTTTAATCCTCGCCAATGTTAGTTATTTCGATTCGAATGGATTACCTGAGCAAATCAATTGTCCGCGGCCTATTCTTGTACACTCTATTTTTTGGATACTCCCCACAAGAAAATTTCCGGTGAGGTTAGGTCAGGGGATCTGGGGAGCCACAGATCTTTTGAGATTATTCGATTATCAAAGAAACTAGTTACTAGTTCTATAGTGTCATAGATGTGTGGCACGTTGTCCCATCTTGCTGGAAATAACTTTCTCTCAATTCGATATTATCTCCGTAAAACTTCAGACAATATGGTGAGACGAGTGCCAGTATGTATAGATGCTGGTGGAGGACACTTACAACATTCTTTCGCAGAGTTAAATAGTGGAATGTAATCTCCCAGGTGTGTGGCCGCACTGTGGCTCAGTGGTTAGATCGCTTGGCTCTCACCAAGGCGGCTCGGGTACGATCCCAGGCGACCGCAAAGTGAAATTTGTGGTGGACAACACGGCGCTGGGGCGGGTTTTCACCGGGATCTCCGGTTTCCCCCGCCATCTCATTCCACCGGTGCTCCATCTTCATCTCATGTATCATCAGTGTCATCGCCTGCGGTGCCTATGTAGTAAAAGCGGGCGTTAAACACTACACATTTCATTTCATTTTCCCAGGTGTAAATTATATTCCCTCAAAGTTGCACGTATGGTTCAAAAGTTATGGCCTATTGAAGTGGTTCAGGTTTATTTGGAGGGCACTGTATTTTAAAATGTTAATTTTTTCCGTATATTGTAATACAAATTGTAATGTACACTCTATTCGTATTATACTTCAGCTGATGCATTTAGTATGATCATACTAATAAAAGTAATGTACCTATATTTAATCCAAATAAAGCCAAAAGTTCGTCAGAAAAAGAAACATGAAAAGAAAAGGAAAAGTACAGGCATATATGCACATAAATTATTATGTAGTAGCCCACTTCCATTATGTTTTATAATAGGAGCAGTTTTTGCTATCATAGCAGAATTTTTTTTTCACTGATACCGTTTAGGGCGGAGTCCCCAACGGTGTTCTGCCAAGGCACGCTCCTAACGGGCGTTAAAATTGTCATGTTTTTAGCTTCTATCCTCTGTTATCTCTGTGGAATTCTTATCGACATTCTATCCTGAAAATGGTTCCCCATTAACATTCTGGCATTCGGGAGGTCCAGTATTCGATTTACGTCCACTCTAATCGTGTGCTTTCTGTGGTAATTTCATGTTCGGTAAGTGAATGCTGAAGTCCAGTTTGTCATCTATCACATTATGTTTGCTTCATTGTCCTTTCATTCTATTTTCTTCTTTTTTAGGGCGTTGATTGTATTCTCCGGACAGCACCAATAAAGGAATGGTTCCTCCAACCGGGAACTTTTAAGGACTTCCGTGTGCCTCTGGGCTTTTGCGTGTAGTCCGTAGCGTGCTGTAGTAGTTACCTCACTGCCTCTCTTCCTCTATGTGGTGAAGTCGCAAAATATGTCACGCAGGGCGCATTGTGGAAGCTGCCTACGCAGATTTAAATGCATGAATAAAAACGCGAAATAATAAAAGAAAAAGAGTCTGTTGTTTTCCTTCTACAAACCGTTGTCACTTCCGTTTATAGTCTTCCTCTTAGGCAACTCAGATTTAGTGATATGTTATTTCCCTGGCCGTATTCCTTTCAGTTCCATATATGTGTGATAACTATATATCTAAGTATGGATATTAAAAGTCTAATAAAAGAACATTTTGAGATAAAGGAACGAATACACACATGATTTATTAGCGAAATCGCTCTAAATTAAATAAAAATGACTTAACATTATTATTAACGACCATATTTTGCATAACAGGATGCTCATGAATGCAGCAAGTCCTTTTTGCCAATAATTTTATCGTGACAATAATTTAAACTCCCTAGTCTAAGCATACTTGAACGGGGAGAAAAAGTAGAAAGGCCAAAATGCTTCACGTAATGTTGCGGGAGGACCTCGTAAATGGTCGGTACGTCATTAGAGCAGGAACCAAGGCGTTGCACATATTTCACAAATGTTACATAACGTGCACCTTACAGCATGTGAAATAAACTGCTAGGAGAAAACATCTGCAGTCTTGATACTAGTACAATAGAGTGCACGAAATTCGGCAGGAGCACTCTCAAAACAGAGAAAACGAACTCTTATACTTCTTTTGTAGTTGAATATGACAGAGATAATGAGAAGCGAGATGCGAAAGCAGTAATCAAAAGAACAGAGCAAGAACAAACAACAAGAAAAAAGAGAAAGAATTGTACGGAAAACAAAGGAGAAAGCCTCTGCAGCGGTCATGTGATTATAAAAAATAAACAAGAATGCGGAATTCCAACAAACTGTTGTGAATAGCAAGAGCATTTCAGCCGTCGTGTTTTGACGTTTAATATGAAGAAACCAAGGGTAAGTTAGCTCTTGAAAAAAATAGCGTGTACTGCTTTAAAATAATAATAAATAGCTGATATATTTTGTTGTGGCGTTGTTTTTCATATATTCATTTTTGTATATTCATTTTCGTATATCAGTTCAACATGTTTCACATGCAGTATGAGTATGATCTCTAACACCATATTAAAGCAGGGTATGAGGTTAATTAGTAGCAACCAAAATGCTTTAAGCTTCTATTTTTATCTTGTTTCTGTTCTCGGTTGTTAGATATAATGTTTTAACAAGAGTAGTTAGTAGAAGCCGTATGCCAGAAATAAAGAACTATGTGAAATATAAGCCCAGCTATCTTTCTTTTTTATTCGTAGCGGTTGTAAAGTGTATGGAGTAGCTGGTTGTTTTTTTGTAATTTACGTCCTCCAAGATTTAGTCATATCGGACGATGAATGAAATGGGTGAAATGATGCTTAATGTGTCTGGGGTCCATGGAGCTTACAGTTACCCGACATTAGTTTTTCAGGAGAAGGGAAAACCCCGGTAAAACCTTATCCAGGTAACTCACACTGACTGAGATTAAAACTCGGGACCTCTTGAGCGTGAGGCAGACATGCTACCATCTACGCTACCGAGGCAGGCTGAAACAGTAGCTGTTGAGAAAACTCGCATAATAGTTCACATAATTTGGAGAGCATTACAATAATTACTATTAGTTACTTAGGTGAACCATCCACACGTCTTCCCACCTCTTTAGCTTCGTGGTAGCCTGTCTACCTCACGTTCAAGATGCACCGAGTTCGAAACTCCGTCAGAGTGAGTTATCTGGGTAAGGTTTCTTCTGCGATTTTCCTTATCCTGTGGGGTAGCTCTAAGCTCTGCGGATCCCGGGCTCACTTGAGCATCATTTCACCCAATTCATTAAAAAAAATCCATTCATAGGATTTTGGTGCATGGATGCAACGTTTTCCGATTTAAATCTTAAAGATAGTTGCATACTCTTAAAGTTTACAATCATAATAATTTCTATATGGTTAGGAATGTCGGAACTTATAATTCGGTATGGAACTAGGAGAAATTATTTTATACCTTTTGTCTGTGTTACAAATGTTCAATGCTAACGTACAGAAACCATTGTTTCAGTTTTTTATAACTTTCTCACCTCTCACTGGCGTTACGATGCTTTTGTACGAGGGCTGTTCAGTAAAGAAAGATCATAATTTTCTACGGTCATAATTTTTTGCACTTAAATTCAGTCATAATATATTATGTTAGCTTAATGTGAAACAAACACGCCGTAGTAGTTTCATTGTTAGTACTCCTGGTTCCCGCCTGTGAGAACCAGGCAAGTTTAGACATGTTCAGTATCGCTTACCTCTGCAATGGATGTAACATGCAGTTAAAGTTGATTTTAGAGGAAGATCCGGAGTTTCTTACAAGCGTAATCACTGCTGATGAAACCTGGCTACATCATTTTGATCCTGAGAGCAAACAGCAAATTTCAGTATGGAAATCTCCCTCATCATCAACCCACAAAAAAGCTAAAATGGTTGCTTCTACTGGGAAAGCTATGGTCACCTCATTCTTTGATATTCATGGAATGGTTTATCAGCATGTTGTACCTGCACACACATCAGTAACTAGAAAATACTACAGGGATGTCCTGAAAACATGCAAGTCCATATCAGGGGCAAAAGACCATATTTCCGTGAAGCAGGCTGGATGCTGCACCACGATAATGCGCGGCCGCACATTACCAATGTTGTTGCTGGGTATCTTGCAAAAATCACCGTGAAGTGCATCCCTCACCCTCCCTATAGTTCGGACTTAGCTCCATGTGACTTTTTCTGTTCCCTAACTTGAAGAAACGCCTTCGTGGGAGGCATTATTCATCATCATCATCAGCAGTGGTGCAGGCTGCAGAGGCGACTTTGAAGTATCTCTCAAAAATGCTTTCAAGCATATCTTTGAAGACTGACAGAAACGCTGGGACAGGTGCATTGCATTCAGGGGAGACTATTTTGAGAAGGATCATCAAAATTATAAGGATGAGTAAAGGTACGTTGTCAAAAAAAGAAAATGTGATCTTTCTTTATTGAACAGCCCTCGTAATGCGACGTACCCTAGGAATTTGGGGGTGCAATCGCTATAGTCATTTCGGTCATTTTCTTACAGGTAGAACAACTGAATATAATTCATAACATCAGTATACAAAAGTGTTCGGTTGCCAGAGAAAACTTCTTACTTTGTTCTTACAGTACACTCTGTGTTTATTATAGTTAGCTTTCCTTTCGGTGTCCGAGGAGGCAGACCGCCAGAATCCTTCAGATGAATACATACTCTTAAAATTACCAGTTAATTCTGGGATTGCATTTAATTGAACTTTTAATCTATAGTTTAGCGTTCAAATTTTGTTTAATTTCACACAATAATCTCTTAAAAGTATGATATATAGTTATCAGCCAGTACAATTGCCTTTCTTTGTGCAATCATATATTGCTGCTAAGTAATTTTTTATTCATGTTCAGTTATATCAATCATACTGGCTCAAAGGAAATGGTTTTGTGTTAGACAGGGCCCAGAATGCTATCTAGAACAGTACGGTTTGACCACAGTTGGTTGCTAAATGTTGACAAGGCTTTGCAGCTTCAAATGTTGTGATCACTATACGTTCCACAAAAAATGAAAGGGAAAAGAAGATAAACATCCAACACAACATCCCGGCATCTATTTGCGTATACCAGAGCATGTATTGCAAAATTAATTATTATTTAATTACATATTTAAGCTTCTGTAATACATCATTATTTTGCAGATATAGCTTAAAATACTAATAAATAAATTAAATGTAAGGTATTAAACACATGCAGCTAATAAAAATCAAAATGAAATAAAATAAATTGCAAAAATATACATATTTATAATAATAAAATAATACAATCAAATTATATATGTTAATAGCTAGTTACCAATTATCTTAGTGGAATCCAGTAAATAATAGAATGGTTTTGGTAAAACTATGCTAACATAAACAAAAGTACTATGTAGCTGGTGTCCAGAAAAATCTGCTCTAATAGCCAAAATTTGTTTATATTCATATCTTCTCAATACGAATACCATAAACTGAAACCTACTAACCCTAATTTGTTACCCTGGCCAGTATTCTCTCATTTAGCTGTTATTCTAATTAATAACTCTTAATTCTATATGTAGACATAATGCCTTCATAAATAATTGCTATACTTTTAATTCCTTTTTAAATACTTCTTCTATTCCATTAATCATTAATATTCCATTCCGAATGATGTTTTACTTCTCTTCTATCCAGTAAATTACAGTTCACTGATATCCTTAAAACCTGATTTTACTATTTACATAACTTTCATTTCATTAATAACTCCCTAATTAAATCCCTAGATTTAGGGATTCTCTTCTCCAGCTAGCCTTTACACTTCTATCTCCAAATGCTCAGAATCCTCCATTTGCTACAATTTACTCCTTCTCTACTTCCCTTTTCCATATCACTCTACATCTGTATCCTTTTCTCCAACTTCCTGTTCCTGCCTCGGTAGCGTAGAAGGTAGCGTGGCTGATTCACGTTCAAGAGGCCCCGAGTTCGAATCTCGGTTAGGGTGAATTACCTGGTTGGGGTTTTCCCTTATCATGAAGGACGAATGTAGGGTATCTCTAACCTCTGAGGACCCTGGGTTCATTTGAGCATCATTTCACCCATTCCATTCATCGTCCGATATGACTTAACGTTGGAGGACGTAAATTTACAACAACAAAAAAGTAAACCCTTCCTGTGTTCCTCACCTCCCCCCATGTTCTGTAGTCTTAATTTATTTCCAAATTGTTAATGTTCCCTTTTATCTCATTTGTGTATTATAGTTATCTGTCGGTGTACTAGTAATTCAGTTTAAATGTGGACAATTTCCAATTCTTTGGGGTCTTCTTAATTCTTCATTATGTTCTTGTGTATTAGTTATTATTTGCCCTTGTCCAGTTCATTCTTCTAGTACATTTTACTAATAATATTTGCTAGTGCATCTAAGTAATTATATAAAACTTTATTTCTTACTACGTGTATAATTCTTTAGATAAATTAGCAAAACAGCCTGGAAAGAAAGAATTGGGCAATGGGAAATAATTAACACAGAAAACTTTACAAGAAAGCGTCATCATCAAAAAAGTGCATGACGTCGTGAATTAATTTATGGAACGGTTTTGAACTTTTCCATACGTGCTGCAGCACGAAATGCATCTCATAACTGCAGGAATGTTAGGCGCAATTTGTTCGTCCTCCGCGTAGTAATAGTCATGGCTTACATAATTATTAAGATGCCAAAATCAATCTGAGGAAAAGCTTTCATGACTCAACCCCACCAATACCATATGTTAGGAAACAATAGCAATGTTCATGCATATCATCGTTTCTATTTCTTCAACAGCCTTCAAAATGTGGTAAGCTTCTAGTGTTGCTAACCATCTATAATAAACTGTTTGAGGGATGTAGCCATGTTTCTCCATCGGTGCTAAATAATGTTGTGGAATAGCTCCATAAAAGCTTTTAAAATATTAATTGCAATAATATGCGCATGACAATACGAACGTTGTACTAAAATGTCTTTCCATACACAATTTTGAGTAGTGAAAGTTCACATATCGTATTTTAGTCTCTAAATAACCTAATTTCAAGATATGATGCTTATCGGTTGGATCATTTGAATAAAGTTTGGCAGTGGAATGAATTTGTGTAACTAAATAGGGGGTTTTCTATAACAAAATTAACATTCTGTGACCACGGCTTTTGAAAACGTTTTGTATAATTTGCATCTGCACCATATTGCGGTCCTTGTTACGTACCATACCGAGCAATTTTATATGTACGTCGACGAAACCTAGATGCTAGCCTCATTTTAAGCGATTCCCTGAGTGCACTTCAGAGCCTACGGCCGCTGTATAATTACCATCATATTGTACAGCGTATCCAGGATGCCCTCCACGTTTTATACGCCTCAGGCGTCCGCGTAGTATATGCTTGGGTCCCTGGTAACGTGGGCCTGGCAGGGAATGGGCAGGCGGATTCGGCAGCGAAGATAGCAACCACACAGCCGCAGGTCACCATATCGTTTGTAGCCACTGAAGACTTTGGCGGCCTGTTACGGAATGCCGTGCTGCGCTCGTGGCACGACGAGTGGTAAGCTCTAAACAGAAATAAGCTCCGGGACATGAAAGACCTTCCGGTGCCGTGGAGAACCTCCTGCCGTGCAGACCGCCAGGAAGAGGTACGTTTGGCTCGGTTGAGCGTTGGCCACTGCTTTTTTACTCCTTCATTTTTATTAAGTCGGAGCCCTTTTTGTGGAGCAGCCCTTTCGGACAGGCATGTTCTGCTAGAATGTGTTAGCCTGTCACTTCTTCGCAGGTCTCTCCAGCTGCCGGCCAGCTTGGCAAAGATTCTTGCGGACGATGAGCAAGCAGTGGCTTGCTTGTCCATTTTTGAATTTAATTACCAGCCTTTAAGGCCTTATAACCTTTTTAGGGTTTAAGATATATTTTATACTTTGACCCACCATGGTGTGTTTTTTATCTTGTGGTTTTTATCTTGATTTTATTATGAATATACCTTAGGCCCTTTTAGTGCTTTTTAACATGATTGGCTCCTTAAGGGCGCTGATGACCTTGGCAGTTGAGCGCCCTTAAACCCAATTATCCATCCATCCATCCTTGTTATGTACTATATGCTAAAGACTATTAAATATATTATTTTGTCCTTATTGTTATGACCTGTCGTACAGTTAACATGACACAAGTTATACAGCAAACTACTCAGTACAACAACGTATGCAGCAGCACCTTTCACTGCTGTTTCTGTATTGAGATAATAAGTTTGCTACATAGCCCAGTAACATAGAGGAAGCTGTTGTAGATATATGAAGCGCCGTAGCACCCTAAGAGCAATGCTTGCCAGTGAATTAAACAACAGCATTTCGTGACGGTGACGCCAAACATCGAACATATCTTTACGGGACTTAAGAAAAAGGACTAAAGTTATTTCAGGATGCTTCTAACAGATTTCATATACGATTGGACAGACTTGGAAAACACTCCATCCCTTTTTGCAAGGTACCATATGCGTTACACTGAATCATCTGCCTTCATTTTGAAAATAGGGTCATAAGTCGTTTGAGAGGTGATGTCAAAGACACACTCTCTAAGAACCTAGTATTTGTTTTAGCCATGATAAATATACTTCGGTCTATCAACATGGGATAGATTTGGAGCATAGTGATATGATTTTCTGACAGAGAATAACAAAAAATGGAGAGAGTAGTTTTCGACCGATGCATAAGAATCAATGCCCAATCAAGTTCGTAAAGAATTTAATGAGTTGCTTTTGAATAAATTAGCGCTCTGTGGCTTGGTAAACCAGAATTCTGGCTGCAACAAGCAGAATACTGACCACATAAGCTACATAAGTTGGTTTCCTTATCTCTTGCACATAAGGGTGTGAGATAGGCAGTCAGTTGTGTTTGTAATTTTACGTCCTCCAACGTTAAGTCATTTCGGACGGTGATGCTCAAATGTATCCAGGGTTCATGGAGCCTAGAACTACCCGACATTCGTGTTTATGGACAAGGTAAAACCCCGGAAAAAACTTTATCCAGGTAACTCGCCCTAACCGAGATTGGGGATCTATTGAGCGTGAGGCAGACGCTCTACCCTCTACGCTACCGAGGCGGGCTAGGCAGTCAGGTTGGTATGCATGACAGTGAGTACGTTTGGTGACAGAGTTCACAGAGAAGGTTATTTTCTCAAACAATTTCGACGTCGAAAGCTATATTTACCAAATGTTTGCAGCCTCTTATCAGCAAAATTAGTAGCAATAAAGGTAAATTATATCTAAAATCTTTGTTTCTGGCAATGAAAATAGATTACACCTTCATTCATAAAAATGTAGCTTCAATTTATTAGCGCGCCTACGACAAAATAAACATTTCAAAAGCGGGAAAGCCAAGAAGCTAGGTCTTAATTTATACCACAAACAGAATAACGATAACTAGTCAAAGCAAATAAAGCTAATATAGAGTAACAGTCAGAAGACTCCTTACTTTTCGAGGTCGTTTTCCAAACGATTTTGTCTTTAGCTCTACTCTTAGCTCGAGATTTATTTACCAATGAGATAGTTCAGATATACTCAGCTGGTGTCCTAACATTGCATTATCTATAAAGGGTTCGGCCGCTTTCTGCACCTGACACTGACAGCGCTTCTTCGGCGGCAATTGTTTTTGGTCCCAACCCATCGGGACGAAACTACGTCTGGCAGCTATGACGTGCAAGATTTCTCTCGTCCTTCTCTGGATTGATTATCTTGCGGTGTCTTCAGTATTTTTTTCCGAAAGAAGCTGGCGTCATCTGAATGGCTTTCTACTTCTACTAGAGGGAACCGGGAGTCCTTTATGTAAATGACATTGACAGCGCCTCCTTGGCAGCCAATGACGTGCAAGAATGATTTTCTTCATCTTGGTGAACAGCGCCTGATATTACCTTCGGCGCCATTCTCTTTTTTCAGAGGAAACTGCCTGGAAACCTTTTCAGAGTTAGCAAGTATTCAAATTAATGTCTGACAAGCTGACAACTCATCAGGGCTGGGAGTTACCGAAGTTAGAAAATTGAGATGCGTATATACAATCATATTATAAGATGAAGCTGCAGGTTTTATTAAATATTTTTACCAGAAATTTTTATGAATTTACTGTAAATATAAAATATACTGAATACAGCTTATTTGTCTACCTTCGCCATTATTTTCTCTTTTAAGTTAGGAAAAGGTATGCGAATACGCATATAATGTTTTTTATATCAAATTCATGCCTCTTATGTGCAGAAGTAATATGTTGGGGCAGTTCTTTCGAAAATGTATGTAATAATCATTCAACCAATCCTGATATATATGACGCAATGCGTCCATTGCTAATTTTTTCGACTTTGGTGTATTTCTATTGTCTTTGGACAGAATTTAATACATACCAGTTACAAGCACGCCAGCATTATGTGCATCAAGGATGTAAAGTAATTTTTACAATTCAACCGATAAGCGTTCAAAGGTTACGTGATAATGAAATAGGGAATTCCATGGCAAATGTAATCTGTGACTAAATTCTCAATCTTGGAAGTTCATACATTTTTATTTTTATTTCCAACACATGCAAATAAATACTCAAAACAAATGCGGTAAGGACCTGTACTCTGATGTAGTTCGTTTCTCTTTAAAATGGTCATCTACAAAGGTATTATAATACGTACAACCCTATAGGTATATAGACCTTTATATTATGAAAGTAAAATATTTGCTTCCTGCTATAAGAAAAGTCATTAAATGCATAATCTTAACACCCAAGGGTGGAATTTCAGGCCATGACCTCTGACTTTTCATTAATGATCTTCCCCATACATTACTGATACCCCATTCTCACATGGGCGTTTCGCAAAGAGATGACAGTTAATTATAGTAATAATCCAGTATTTTGCAAGGCGTGGTGGTGTTAACATATTTTAGTGCGTTTTTGTTATTAAAATGTTGTACTGGCCTTTGTCGGTTATACTAGCCAAATTTTGAGTCTTTTCAGTTGCAAATACTATATTGTTTTTACTACATTGTAGTGTCTTTTTAGCATAAAAAGGCCAAATCCAAGCAAATGAAGACAAATGATGCCCCGTCAACATCCAAGCGTACCATCAAACCGATTAGTTTACTTGGGTCCTTCCCGTCCTTTACCACAGGCACATTTAACTGCAGTTGCGGAGATTCGAACCCACGAAGTTTAGCTTTGAATGGGTGACCAGCCCCTTGTGTTTTGCTTTAACGACCATGGCTATTCGAATCAACTGCGTTGAAGCACCACAGATAGCGGTATGAGTACCGGTTTAGCAAATACAGCAAATGCGGCATAATTAGCAAAATAATTTGACAATTAAAGCGTTAAATATAGGATCATACTCGTATGTAGTTAATTACCTCCAATTCCAACACTGATTTAGCACAGTCGTGAATTTTATATGTAGAAATATTCGCCTATGTGAGAATATTCCTGGTTCGGTTGTTTAAGAAAGCTTAAACCATTTTTGAAATCTAGAGTGCAATATAGTTGCAGCATTTGGAGAGAAATTGCTTTGGATTTCAGCGAAGGGTAAAAATCTATGGGCTAATATAATGTGTCCTCAGTACGTGACCCAAAGGAGTCGTAGTAGAAATCTGGCATAGTGAGTGAAGACTCGGGTCACGTGGTAAGGGGAGTCATGTAATGTGGCAGTAAATCCAATAAGAAAATATATAAATGACATGGCAGACCAGAATTTCAATGACTGGAAAATATACCAATCGGAAAAAGGGTGCTGAATTTCTACTCGGGGTAGGCATCTCACATACAACCTGTGTCTGAAACGTTCGGTCAGTGCTCTCATATTTTAAACAACGCGCTGGTGAGGATGAGGTGCTCGCTCTTTCATATTGAGGCACATGTCAACAAATGTCCCTATGGTACAAATCGGTGCACGCTACGATCCAGCTAACGGGGTCAGTGTGTGAACTCGTGTCATTGCAACATGGAGCAATGCGTTAACATCAAGTTGGTGTCAAATTAGGCAAAATGCTGACGGGACATTAGTGAAAGTGTACGTGTTGAGGCATTTAGTAACAAATGTGTGTCTTAGTGGTTTAAATGCTTCAGAGATGGAATGGAAGGTGTCGAGGATGCACTGCGTTCGGGTCGACCGTCCATAACACAATCCCAAAGATCGAACAGATCACTCAGGGATGATCAGCGGCTGTCTTTGAGAATGATAGCAGACGAGTCGAAAATCAGTACAGGCATTGTAAGTACTATTGCTCATGAACACTTGGTAAAGCGGAAGATTTGTGCCCAGTTTGGCGATAGACAGTGGCATGGTGTTCATCGTCTTTCCCACCACCCAAAATAAATCGGCTGACAATTCATTATTAAGATGATGTTGATCGCCTTTTTCGATAGCAAGGGTTTGATCCATCTGAATCGGTACGCGAGCGTCATACACTCAACGCGTAATACTATGAGGTAATTATGAAGCGACTGATGCAACGCGTTCGGCCAAAACTTAATTTCCTGCACAACAATGCCCGTACGCACACTGCGATCCACGTGCTCAACTTTCTCGCTCAGCGCAATGTCGTTGTGTTCCATACCCTTCTTACTTCCCAGATTTGTGCCAGCAGACTTACTTTCCTTTCCCCGCCTTAAATTAGCCCTGAAAGGCTTACCCTTCGCTTCCAGCGATTTCACAACAAGCGTTTGCTTGACAGTTTCCAAGATTTTTACAACTCACGTCACAAGTGTTTTGTAGCCAGTAGTGATTACTTTGAAGGCCAGTAAACATATTTTGTTTGTTACTCTTGTTTCCTGTTTTTTCTGAGACCATTCACTGAACTTTTCAGACACACCTTGTAAGTAAGCTCTGAGAAATCGTCAAAGCCAGTTAGCCTCCAGTTTTTCGTTCAGTCTTCCGGCTAATGTGCCAATTAGTACACTCCAAGTTATTGAGGAAGTATATTCGTGCAAAAATAATAAATGTGCTCCACGAAAGTCCGCATGCCGTAAAGTGATTCCGGTCTCAGAATAAACAGAATAAATGGAAAAGTATTCTATTTAGCAAATATATGATTATATACAATAATGTACATAATATGTATATACAATCTCCATCTTTTAGTTTTAATACCATTTTCCTATTTATTAAAATTATGTTATTAATCATAATGAAATAATAATCTTTTAGCTCTTTGTTTGTTTTAAAGTTTTTTTAAGCATTTGTTATTCCTGCAATCTGATTCCTTTTCTTCATCTTTTTATTGTTATTTCTTTTATTATTACAATTTCAAATACTGCTCAAGCTGCTGGGGAGAGGTCATATTTTTCTTCATTTGTCTCTATTTACTCTCTATGTCATTGCTTATCTTCAGCTTTCTTCTCTGTTTTCTCTCTCTTTCTGTTTTTGCTCCTTTTAACATTCGTTTTAACACTTGTTTCCCCAATTGCTCTCTGGATCTATCAATAGCAAACTCTCTTTTTTAATTATTCCACCAATTGACATCTGCCACAGTTCTCCAGCTTTGTAGGTGTTATGTGTAATTTTTGCTGTTGTTGTTTGGATTTTATTTATCCATATAGAACAATAAATGTAGTGGGTGAAATTTTGCTGAAATGAGCCTTGTGTTCATGAAGCTTACCAGCTAGATGATCGTCTTTCACAATGAGGGAAAATATCTGGAAACAGTTTTCCAGATAGCTAACTCTGATCGAAATTCCAACTCTGGACCCTCTGTGAGACAGAATCGCTTCCCCCACACCGATATGTATATCAAGTTTAGGCGACTTTTCCTAATTGTTAGTGAAGTTTAAAAAGTGTAACTTGGTTTAGTAATAAGAAGACTTGAAGGGTTTAAGAGTTAAATACACATAAATAAATCAGGGAGAGCAAGAAAAAAATACCATAACCTAGAAGTTGCGGACGGAGACGGTTTAGTCGTTTTGTATGGAAAATATCCTTTAGGAAAAACATTTATGATCGAGAAACTAAACAGAAAACGAAGTATTCTTATGCTAACATTACCTTGATATTTCATATATGAATTCTCAGAACTAATGTATGTTATTTAAAGTTTTACAGCAATTGTTTTATCCATCCTACAGAAAGTGCCTTAATAGTGCACAAACAAACAAAGATTGAAGGAATGTTTGCCTCTATAGTCACCATATTAATTACCTTCAGATGCCTGTCAAATAACAAATAATTTGAACAGCTTCAATAGTGCAATACATATTAATGAACCAGTGAATCTTCTGTAAAATTTCAAAGTGAAATTAAAATTCCTTTCTACGATTCTCTTCTTCCAGAAAAGGCGTCAAATTGTTCTACCCATTTTAGGCAAATTTGAGTTGCGTTGTCCTACTTCCTTCAAATTAAGGCAAACGGCAAAGCATATTACTAAATTCAATTAAAATATGCCAGCCTTGGTAGCTTAGATGATGACAGCGTGTCTGCCTCACGTTCAAGATGTCCCGAATTCGAATATCTCTTAGGGTGAGTTAGCTAGATAAGGTTTTTTCCGGTGCTTTCCCTTATCCTGATGGACGAATGTCGGGTAGCTCTAGTGGGCTCTAAACTCATTTGGGCATCATTTCACCCATTTCATTCATTGTCCGATTTGACTTAATGTTGGAGGACGCAAATTAAAAACAAATATAAGCACCATTATATTAAATTTTGTTGAGTAAAAACCTTCTTTTGCTATAAATACGTAACAAGTATAAGACGCAGTTAAGCTTATGAGATTATACTTTAAGTCATTTTAAGTATAATAAACTAGTGCATAGAGCAACTCTTTGACCTGGATATATACTCACACTCATTTTCTCATTCAGGGATTAGTGAAAATTCAGGCACTCGGAAACAGAAAGCAGGAGGTGGAAGGCACAGGCAAATAAATACTTCTCCCTTCATGTTCCTGTCACCTTCGTCACCAAAAAGCGGGAGCAAAGTGATGTTCACAGGTACCCTTTCCACCATTAACTCATGCTCTTGCACTTACTCACCTTGCAAACTCTTACTATCTTAAACTTGCATATAGTGACATTGGAATTGGAGAGGCTATGAGATGTATAAAACCAGTAGTTTAAACTTAATTTTAATTAGCTTAAAATCGATGTTACTGTACTTAAAATGTAACCTGCCATGTAATGTCCTTTGGAAGAAAGTAATCGTTTCATTTACACTGGAACACTTATTTTGTTTTGGGCAACAAAAGAATATGAATTACAGATAATGTCTCTTCATAATGGAATAACTAATTCTCAAACTTACAGGGCTAATATTCCCGGATATTTTTGGATTATGCTTTGGCAATACACGTAGGGCATATCCTGCATGTTGTTCTTACGTAGTTTGCTCCGTGGATGTAGATGTCGTTCAGTCGACTGGTGCTTTTTGAAGAAACAAAGAGAGCGGAGTTGTGTCTTAGGCAAACAAGAGAAGCGCCATTGAAACGCCTCCGTGCGAACTCGAAGCCTCTGCTTCCATACATCAGTGGTTGTGATATGGAGCGAGAGCTCAACAGTCAGCAAGCTGCCGGAAGAGAGAATAGGAGTCCTGTGCTTGACTAATGAAACGGAAGAAAGAAGTTACTGAGTTTGTGATTCATTACACCGGCATAGATAAGGAAGTTACAAATACATACATCAAACTAATTCACAAAATACTTGCCATTTTTATTCCTTATCTGTACAACAAGATTAATCTAAGATTGTCACAAAATACTGATCCTATAAACAATCATTTTACTTTACTTAAACGGGATATGGAGCCAGAATTGCGTTTGCTATTTGAAACTATCTATTACTTTGAATTGATTCAAAGTAAATATAATATTTATAGTAATGAGAGCCTTAACGGATAGGTAATTATGTAAAATACCTCTCCACTCATAAAAATCTGAAGCAAAGTCAAATCATATGCTTTGCTAACTCTTTCCAGTTGTTCAAAGAATTTGAACAATGTTTAAGGACGTGGCAAACTACTTAAGCTCAACTTCGAGTACTTATAATAAAAGTGGAGCCTCTGTACGGTCTTTAATCCATTATGAACTATTAAAAGACAAACTGTTCAATGAATTTCTTTTTGTTAAGTTTCTAGGAATAGCTTTGCTGCCATAACTCAACTTCTAAGCACTACACAATGACAAAGTAAATCATTTATAAAATGCATTTAAAGTTTAACCCTTCAGCACTCACTTGAATTACTATAACATACTCGCATTAGGGACAGGTGTCGCTGAATTTACATTCGTGTTTTAAGGGTCATTTTGAAATACAGATGACCTTGTGGACTGTACTGAACCTTGATCTAGATATATACGTATACAATTTTGTAAAAGGTAAAACTATTCTCAGAGTAATGTGTAAGTATATGCTTTTAAGGTTAATTACGTATACGTTATTACATATATTCATATTTTCTGCTTGAAATTAGATGTTCACGTTAAATTTGCAGTCCTCTGTTTAGAACTATACCTCACTATATCTAATTTCTGTAATTATGTGTGTATCCCACTCGTATTCTACCAAATTCCAGATAATGTCTTCTGCCATTAGTCAAACAATGCAGTCATTTATAAGCAATATAAGCTCTTGTCGCTCAAATGTTTAGAGAAAGCCCATTTAGAACACTTTGTACACCATTTTCCGGTTGACTTACATACTACAGTCACAGCTACGTCCCCGATATGCCTTCTTTGTTTTTATTCTTATAACAGTCGATGGCGGCAAATAATCTGGTGTATATATGTAACAAATATTTTAGAGGGAAGTTAATGTTAGTGGAATTAAGGATGGAAGCGTTAAATGATACAAGGGACAGAGAAAAATATCAAACAATTGTAGATAAAGTTAACCAAAACTAAATGCCTTATGCAATGAGACAAATATTTTACTTCACTGTGTTTAATAATACTAAATAAAGCATTTGTAACTGAAAAGGAAGCTGTTGATATTACAGTAACTGGTTGAAAGCACTGTACAATTAAGATCATAACAAAATGATCAACCTTGGTGCTGTCCGATTTATTAGTCGACTTTCTCACAAGTTACTGCCCTTTACTATATTACCTGAAAGTGAAGCTACGGTCACTGATAGAGAGCAAGGAGCAATGCTTTTGTTTTCGTGGCCGGTGAGTCTCAATAACGAACTTTTGAGGTTCGCACACCAGTAGTTCCTGCGATTCCTAATCACAAAATAATGTAACATTTAATGCTGCATAAAATTATACCTAAGGGAATTTCGATGTTGTAACACCTAAATTCAGACTAGTTAAGTTATAAACTACGAAACGGATTTCGGTGTCGTTTGGTAACAATCTCCTATTGATACCTCTTACTGATCCTTCGAAAGTATTGCTACCTCTCCATGTAAAATTAGATAAATGAAACAATTTTTGAAAACTCTAGATATAGATAGTGAGTGCTACATTTACTAAATTATACTATGAAAAAATTAAAGCTGATGTATTCAGTGGCCCACATATTCGAAAACTGGTGATGGACAGTCAATTTGGGAATACTATGAGAGAAGAAGTGGAGGATTACTGGAATGCCTTCAATACTGTAAATTTTTTGGAAGTTAAAACAAATTATCCAAATTATAGTAACATAGTTGAGGTGTGTTAAGAGATTTTAAACGGATTGTTTGCCACATAAATGTTGAAGTATATTTCCTTCATTCCCACCTAAATTTTTCCCTAACGGTTTAGGAGATTTTAGTGAGCAACAGAGCGAAGTAGTTCACCAGGACATAGAAAGTACGATATGGGGTATCAAGGGAAGTGGAGCGTTCACATGAAGGCGGACTAGTATTGAATATTAAAAACAAAATGCTGTGAGGAACATGCGAGAAGATCAAAGGGGAGAAAATTTGAAGTGCAATATTGAGATAAGGTTATGAACGTTGAGGCGATATTACTGCCTCGCGAATGATGTGCCAAGTTGTAGGGCTGATCTTATGTTGCTTCAATCTCGAGCAGAGTCCTATCTCAGGGTATGCGTAGGTGTGTATTAAATGTAAAGAAGACACTGGTATCTAAGTTTTAAATGTATTCATTTAATTCGAGAAGCGGCCAACCAATGGAAGCTAATGTATAAATGTCCTGATTTAATATACTTTAATATACTTTAATCTTATACTGCCCGAATCTATCATTGAGCAAGGAATGGCGGTTTATTCAGCTGCGCCTTGCCGCATCGGCGGCCAGTCCATAAGTGTCCAAAATTCTGCCCAGAATGTCGTACAGAGTTACGAATATTCCCCTGATAACCTCCGCTTTTGCTAATGGCTCTAATACCTCTCTACTACTCCGCTTGCATAAGTTAAAGGCATACGAACCCTGGCCAATGCACAAGAAGAGCGCTGTTGCCAAGCGCAGTACGTGCATCTGCAGAGGTTCGGTGTACAACAGCAGTTTCACCCGCCAGCTAAGGTTTTGGCTATTTATCCATTATTAAACATCACTCGAAATATTCCTAAAACATGAAGATCTTACCTTGACAAACGTCACTACAGCTGAACAGCAAGCATGATTTGCAATCCAGTCACTCACACACCGACTTCATCGATCTTTACCGGAGATTGAAACACTGGTACGCTCCCTTTCTCCAAGGATGAAGCTGTTTCACTACAAATTCGTGACGCTGTGTGCACATTACCTACACCACAGGGTTACAGAATTAATTGCTGCGATTTTGAAAAGTCTACAGTTACCCTATATCCTGGATTGGATAGATTTCGTAAAAACTTGTTCATATTAAATGTAATTTTTCTGCCCTGAGAATGATTCACTTCACGTTTGTTGATCGAAAAATCACTTGTCCCAGCTTCGCGGAACATGTTCACGCACTCGGATCACAAACACTGGAAAAAAGATACGTGTAATAATAATTTAATGTAATATTAACAATATTTCAGTTCAAGTTCAACAAACGACATAACGATGCCATTCACTTTAACATAACGACACCTCTACTCTGAAGACGAAATGTTTCAAACCGCGTGACTTCTGTTTGAATAGTAGATGCATAATTTATTTATGCCTGTGATAAACTTTATGAGAAAAGAATGGTGTTGTTTTTCAGCATTATCTGTGTTGAATGGATGGATGTTGGTTGTAACCATAACCATGTGAAGACTAAAAGTGCATCGCTTACGTTATAAGTATCGTAGGACAGGACTTTTGTACAGTCATGATCAGAAAGTAAAATTCTTTCTTCTATAAGATTGGCTACTAATCTTTTCAAACATTTATTCAAGTGTAATTAATAAAGTGAATGCTCTCAGTTGAGGCGCGTGTGATGCGTATAACACATTCGGCAGCACTATGGGCGGGGCATGCTTAGATTGGCTGGAGTCTGCAGTAAGGCGCGCCTCCATATGCCTTTATTTTTTGCAAAGATTATAGCTTCTAATACGATGTTGGCAGTTCATTTCTAAATTACTGAACTTTCATGCTTTCCATGCCAGGGCCTGTAAGTTTCTAAGAAATCCTCTCACATATTCCAAGAATTTCAAACTAACCTGATATACCTAATCTGATAAATTTGGATAGTAACTGTGATAGTAACTCTAATGGAACTTAACTATTTCTCCAAATCTGCTTGAAAATAGCCTTCCTAATTTCCTTAGTTAATGTCCTCTCACCGTCAGCTAAACTGTACTCATAATTAAATGCCAAAGCCAAATGCAGAAAATATTTAGTTCTTTAGATCCTTAATTTCTGTAACAATATGCTTATAATTATTATTAATTAATTATTAATTAGCGGCAAATAAATTGTAATGATGGCCTAGTCTTTCATACAACACTATTTTTAAAAATAAATATTTATTGCGATTCATAAAGTTTTAATTTCATTTCTGTTATTTATAAATAGTTTAGAAACTTGACGTGTTAGGAGAAAAGGGAGATTATTTTCTAATTCAGCACAAAAAATCTGTTCAGGATCACCTGCAGACTAAAGAAAAGTTTAAATACAGAAAATTGTTATTGATTGACCAATTTAAATATGTAATACACGTCTAATGTGTGCTGGTTTAAGAACTCAATTCTGCTGTAATGTGTATGTATTACTACGAGGTAAGAAGGGATGTTACTGCGTATAACTTGGAGGGTTATTCCATAAAACTGCTCTACCAATGCTGAGATGAGGATATTGTGTTTTAGCCAGGGAAAAGCTGAGGAAATTGTATTCCTCGCATTTTCCATATTCAACGTGGAAGTAAGCGTAACGAAAGCGGTCACGTCCCTTGAGTAAAAACTAGTTTTGTTTCAGCGGCTAGAGCAGAGAGTTTAAAACAACAAAAATGTGTTGTCATAAGGATAAAAGTAGCCAATGGAGAAACCGCAAAAGCGTTTTACTGGGTTACAGTTGCTATAACATTTAAATTTGGCTTTTGAAGTTCGAGCAAGTTGATAAATGGAAGCAATTATAGATAAAATAAGCCATAGCCATAAGGAAGCGCACTTCTTTACTCTAATACAGGCCAGTAGGGCTCCGTGTGTCCATGTAGAACATAGATAAAGTATGACTTGTGTCGCGTATGCTTTGGTGAGGTGAAGGAACTTGATTTATTTCAGGAATTTAATAGAAATCTTAATAGCATGAGGTTTCTTTATACAATTGAAATTATTAATTTTTAGAAGTTAGGATGTAGAAGCGATACAACGGAACATTGGACGACAAAACCGTAGTTTGCTAAATTTTCAGAACATTAACCACGTAGGAATGCTAAACGCAACAACTCTGGACCTTGAACCCGGTGATTAGAAATGGATGATCAGCAGGTCGTTGGGCTTAAACAAATAGAGCGGATGGAATGTTCCAGAAGCTTTTCTGAAGATCAAATGGAAAAAGTCCCTAGGTTCAACGTGTGTTGGCCCCCTTCTCTTGGGTTGGTCTGTTAATACATATAGCCGTGGTTATGGATCGCGAGAAAGTCAAAAGTGTATCGTTGCGGCAGGAGGCCACGCCGGATCTCACCTCGCCACGCACAGACACATCCTCGGAGGTAATCCCGATTGGGTCTTGATGTATTAATGTAGCTATCAACACCATTCCACCTCGAAGTCTTGAAGAGACTTCGGGAGTGAATTGCCTTGTAGACAATCATTAGGTTATAATGAATTTGCATTTCGTAGAAAATTGTGCCGTCTCTATTTATTGATCATTATCCTGACTACAAACTCCCTCTACCATTTAACTCAACCATCTGACACCCTATCCTTTCAGCTACCGTCCCAGTTGCAAAGTAGATTATAAACCCTTACGGTAAAACACCTTTAAGTAAACACAGCTCTATTCACAACTTATAGTCTAAAATCTCGCCGGTTTACACATCACTATATTGCAACACTGGCAACTGCATGTTAATATGCGAACTAGAAACTCTCGAAATCCTCACGCGGTATAATAACTAATGCGAAAGGTGATGATGACGATAACGATGTTGATGATGGAACCGAACCGAGTTTCCATAGATCTCGCGTAACAATATACATATGACCCAGATACATATAATTTCCAGGCTCAAAGCTGGCGATGCCAAACTTCAGAATTTATATGGTAAAAGCTTCATTTTGTCCTTCACTTTCTTCGTTTCGTGCATAAACCGCTTTCCCTGTATTTTCTTTATTTGTATAATCAATTTAATGAAATTAAACCTAATGTGATATGTTTATTTGCTTTTAATATAGGTATATTTTCCTTGAGCATTTAGGTAACCAAGTTTTAAGGGTTTCTTTTAGAATCCCATGAATGCATCACAACTCGGTGAAAAAATAGGTGTAGTTGGTGTGATTGTGAGTGGCTGAATTGGTTAGGGTTGGCCTACCGATCCAAGGGTCATGGGTTTAGCTCTGGACAAAACTGATGGTTAGATGCTTAAAACCAAATTCGAGTTTCAGTAGATTTATTGGCATGTAAAAAACTCCTGCGAGACGAAATTCTGGCGCTGGTATAATCCTGGCAATTGACTATGAAGTTAACAAACAACATATTTAGGTCTTTTGAAATATATGAGCACCTTCTCATCTTTCGTAGGGTGGACGTCACTGCTCCAAACCTTGAGTAAAATACCAACAAACCGCACATGGATATATCATCGACCCAAATCTCTGTACCGTAGGTTTTGTTGTCACATTGAGGTGATTAATTGGCAAACAATGTAGTAACCTCAATGACCTGAACACAGGTGTCGTTTCCGTACCTTCTGATTCAACTTCCTTGTTACAGAAAATAACGAAATGAACGCCAATTTACTTTTGGCACTTAATGTTTTATTTGTTGAAGTATATTTGTGCCCAGAAGGCCCTTATGAAGACTATCGTCAAGCTTATGCAACAGAAATAACATGCACTATGCAGCATGTATTATCTCTAATTAAGCAGGGATTTAATTAGAGGAAACGAAACACGCTTGCCTATTTTTATACCCGCGAGGTTTGTATGGTATTTTAAAAAGAGCTGCTGGAAAATACTAAGGGTATTTCAGTTATTGAAATTCTATATTATGTTTAGATTTGCAAATATGGCAGTATGAAATGCTAAATTTTCAAGTTCGTTAGAAAACATGGAACTTCAATTCAGGATGTACTTACATTTAGAATTGAAATTTTCATGCGCAATTACATTATCAGCAGACATTAACTAAAATACGTAGTAATTACCACAACTTCTCCGGTGATTGATTTATTGCAGATCCTATAGGAATGCACTACACCTGTAATATAGTATAAACGTATTTCAGCAAATAATACCATGCGTTCCCTTAGCAACCGGACCGCCCCGCGGTGGCACCGTAATGGGTGAGGGCCGGCGTGCTCTCCGCCAAAATTATGCCTAAAGGACCGGCAGGTAAGATTGTACGTAGCCTTAACTCCTGTACTAACTTACATTCGGCTTACCTGAAATCACAAATAGATGTTGAAGATGATAACCTTAATCGCGAATACATTCCCTATATCTCCGAAAACAGTTCTGGTTCATTCGAAGAAGTTCATCTTGCCCGATTGCCTCTATTTCTCTCGTGTTGTTGTTCAGTTCTTGTAACATATGTGGGTTGGATGCGTACACTTTATCCTTAAAGTTCCCCATATATAAATATCACATGGAGATAGGTCAGCGGAAAGAGATGGCTACAACCCGGGAGTAATTATTGTGTCACCATACACACTACTCAAATCTTGTGTAGAATTCGCAGCACTGTGCGCTGTAGCTGAGTACCGCTGAAACCACCCGCACAATCGCTCATCTCTTGTTAGTTGCGGAAAAAAGTATTTAAAATTCAACTTACATAAACGTTTGAATAAACCGTTGTGTCGAAAATATATGGGACCGACAACTCTACCCGCATTTACTGCACACCAAACTCCGGTTTTGCAGCGTGGTGAGGATTTTCGTGAATAATATGGGGATTTTCCGTAGCGCAGAATCTATTGTTTTGGGTAGAAACGTGACCTTGAAGATAAGACCACGCTTCGTCAGTGAAGGACGTACAGAATCTTGTAGTTTTAACGAATGAACTACAGTTACCTTGTACGGCTTAAGATTCAGAAGCTACGTTGCCCTAAACGATGACGTCTTGGAAATGCCAACCTCTTGTGCTACACGTCTCAATGATTTTTGCGTTCAGTGTTCTAACTAGGTCCCTACTTCTCTTCTGATAGCACACTGCGTTTTTAACACATTTCGTGTTCATAAACGTTCCTGTATGCTTGCCTTTATTGACAAATTCATGAATATTTGACCTGCTAGGAATTCGAAAACCTGCGTAACAAAGTTGAAGTTCTCTACGACACTTTCTTTCAGAAGAGTATTTCACATATTGTCATACAGAAAAATATGTTGTTCTAAAGTGTACTAGGGCATTATTAATGGGCAAATTATCGCCAAGAGACAGCATAATGTCACTTCGAACATGCACACAGAATTCTTTGCCACAACACAGATCCAACTAGACTGACACGGCGGTAGCAGGGTGCTTATTCTCTGGCGGCAGGCGTGCCACTTGTGACCCAGCCCAAGGCCGCCGTGAAGCGGTCCTGTCGCTAAGGGAACACACGGTAGTGATCGTTTTCCTTTATTGGACAAGCCTGACACGTCCTATGGCAAAATAGGATCATGGCAATGACCAACATATGAATAATGGGTTTAAATAAATAAAATAATAAGAATAAAATTTATCAAAACCTGCGTTTGAAAGGACCCTCAGTGACCATGCATTTGTTAAAAGTAGAACTAGTGTTACGGAAAATAAGTGATGAAAGTGGATAGCATTTTAAGAGTTCAAGCATTGGCAATGGGCAGCAATGACCGCTGTTGCTTGCTAGCCGGTTGTTTCTTAGTTAGCAGATGTGACTAAGTTGTGTGTCTTGTGATCATTAAATGATTTGTCTACGCACCTGTAGTGTCGTACTAAGTATGTAGGAACTATGTGAGACACTAATAAATTAAAAGAAAACTGAATTACTCACAAATCTTCAACTGTGGCAACATCATTATAAATATAACTTAATGTGATAATTAGACGTCGGAGCCCGTATACCTTTCAAGGAAAATGAAGTTTACGATTCTCGCAGTATGTAACTGCTGATGTCAGTCCCGAGGACAACACGCAGGGATTTTCCGATTCGTAACGCGTAGCTTTAGGTTCATTACTACTACATCTCGCCACGCAGGTGTGTGTGTGTGTGTGTGTGTGTGTGTGTGTGTGTGTGTGTGTGTTTAACGCCCGCTTTTACTACATACGGCACCGCAGGCGATGACACTGATGATACATGAGATGAAGATAGAGCACCGGTGGAATGAGATGGTGGGGGAAATCGGATATCCCGGAGAAAACCCGTCCTAGCGTTGTCCACCACAAATCTCACTTTGCGGTCGCCTGGAATCGAACCCGGGCCTCCTTGGTGAGAGCCAAGCGGTTTAACCACTGAGCCACGGCGCGGCCCGCCACGAAGGTAGATCTGCCTTCCAGGTAGTGTAAGGTGTGGGACATATTTTGTTAAATTTTCACAACAATTATTGGACAATCTCCATGTTATAAATCAAAAGTTTTAGGTATTATGAACACTTATTAGACTGCTTGAAGAATGTACTTTCGAGTTGTCTAAAAGCAGTTGAGAAGGTGTCTGTAAAAATTAACAATATAGAGAATGCACCATCTACTAAACGAAAAAAAATGAACTGTCCAATATGCAACACAAAAATACTGGATTTTCAGTGCTGCGTAATATAAGTAATAAACTAAGTCTCGTACGAACATATGCAATTTATTTGTACTACTCATATGCATCATTAACGTCATGTGATATTGAACGAACTTTCTCCCAATATTTTATATCGTTTCAGTGAGAGGCGTAGAAAATTCGCATTCAACAATTTACGAAAGTACGTGGTTGTTCACTGTAATTCCCGCATCGAAAGCAATGAGTAGTCATATTGTAATATAGCTTACACTTTATATACGTACCGCACTGTACACACAGCGCTTCGGTATACTTGTTGACACAGACGTTTGTTGATGTCGCGCCTGAACTTGTATACACCTGTGGGCGTACATTGATTGCTAAGGTGTACGGGATCCGATATCTGGTAATAACTAATAGAAATGAACTGACTGTGGTATAATTCTGAATCGGCGTACCAACAAATCATTTACTTTTTTATGTTAAATATTGGTAATCATTTACTACTAGGATTGCTTACATGTTTAAGAATGTTATGTAAGAACATTAAATGGAGTACGAAGGAAGTACAGGAAGTGTAATTTAGAATGAGGACTTATCAAGTAATAACATGTAAATTAGAAAATGTGATTATCGATAGAATGTGACCTCCAGTGAGTTGATTTCCCTTCGCTTTTTACTTTATTATATTATTATTTTATTTCTCGTGGGAACTCTGATTAAAGCGGTATTTTAAAAATAGTAGAACATCAGGGTAACTATGAATTTTCAAGGGAATAACTGCAATACGGAAAATTTTAGAGCAAGTTTACAATATTCCTGTCGAAATAACGATCGCTATTAATTTTAATGTTGTGAAAGGGGACTATGATATAACAGTATTCACAGCTAAACCTTACTGAACGTGGATTTCCAAGAAGTACGGGTATGGAATTGTTCACAACACGTAAACTCATCATTCAGCAATTATAATAGTAGTATTCAGTATTATTTTGGTGTATATACTCTTTGAAATACGAGAAATAGGAGCGAAATGAGACAGAAACTATTTTATTTTGGTGTATATACTCTTTGAAATACGAGAAATAGGAGCGAAATGAGACAGAAACTATTTCTTTTTGAGTATTATTCAGTATGTAAGTCATTCTTAAGGGTAACATGCGAGCTTCGGGTTCTCAAAGTCCCAGGTTCAAACCAGACGAAAGGCGAATAAATTCTTGGGCGTAAAAATTATTGGCCTGACTTTCTCGGGAATGGAAGTAAAGCTGGTGACATAAAAAGCCTCTGATTGGCTTAATGCCAATCACTTAAATGGTTTTTCACGCCCAATGTAGAATCTGAGCATCCATAAATTTAAAAAAAAAAAAAAAAGGAATCAGAAGGGAATTGGACAAAACCAGAGGAATCTGTTCATAAACAAACAGGGCGGTAACTATTCTATAAAAGTACATGGGTAATCTAATGTATGACGGCGTTGCAGATTGAGTTTGACACAGCACCGTCAACTTGGTTAATAATCACAAGGCAAGTTTGAAATCGATGGAACTGCAAGACCTAAATGACGGCGGACACGAAAGAAACGTTCCACCGAAAATGATGTGTTTATCCATGTTTGAAGATCTTTGTATTAGAACCTTCACTGGTGGGTGTGTGTAGTTGCAGAAGCTAACAGTTCCGGCTTTAAGGAATTCAACACTGCAAAAATTTTACTGCTTGAATTGTGTTTCAATACGTATGTGTTCTACTTCGTGGATCTTTCTGTAGGGAGTATATATGATAGGAACGAGGTTATGTTTAATTAATAGAAATGTTATTGTTTTAAACTGAATGTCCCATTTTAAGAAGTATATAAATATAGGAAAACCAAGATAACGTGATAAAATCTTATTATTTGATAACTATAACCTAAGATAAAAAGTAGTTTATCTTAATGCCATACAATTTCTCAAAGCCTTAACAAATTACTCATCCACGTCAAGAGGTCCCGAGATGGAATCTCGGTCAGGATGAGTTACTTGCATAAGACTTTTACCAGTGTTTTTGTGTATCCTGAAAGACGAATCTTCTCTTGCACCCCATATATGCGTTCACAAATGGTCTGTTTCCAAGAAAGTTATACGCCTAATGCCAAAATATGGCGCTCTAATATAGAAACATCCTGTATCATACATTCCTTACACTTGAAACTTAGTTTAGATAACAAAAACTTTATGGAAACTTTGCATAAGAACTTCCTAAATCTTGTTGCTAGCTCTCTGCTACTAATTATTACGATAGAATACACATAATCCATCAGTTTCTCAATTTCCAGCACAACCTGTCTGATTTAGGCTCCAGGCTCTTTCAGTTCCCAAACGTTCTCTGTTCCATGTTACTCGTATGTAGACGCTTATTTTCTGGATATCATCTGTATATTTAACGAAGCTCCGTTGTATATATTGTGACTTTGTGAGTTCGTAGAATTAAAAGGCCGAGTTGCAGAAATTAAAAATCTCCTTTGTTTTCGTAGAAATATTCTTATAGATTACAGCAGCATTACGTTACATACACCATCAGTCTACCAAGGTCGATGACAATACCAAACCGTGACAGCTGATTACATTAGCTTTCATAACAACAACACTCTTGTTACACAACAACAACAACAACGACAACAACAACTGTTTCACAACAACTCCTGCTAGCGGGTGACCATACCTTTTATATCTCCATTCATGATTACCAGACTGTTCTATCAATCACTAGATGTTTGTGGAAAAAAAAGCATCTAATTACATAAATCGAACATTCTATCACCTTCAAGAAACGTAACTTAATCTACGCCGGCGAGGCCTTTGCCTCAGTTATCTTGCTTGCCGGCGTTATCTGTTTACACAAGTTCGTTATCTACATGAAATCTATCCATCTATTGTCTATTTGCGCCGAAACTTTAATGCCCGTTACCGCAACAATATTTAGCTTGCCTTCGTAGCGTAGAGGGTAGCATGTCTGCTTTACGTTCAAGACTTTCCGAGTTCGAATTTTTGTCAGAGTGAGTTACTTGAGTAAGGTTTTTTACCAGTGCTTTCGCTTATCCTGAAAGACGAATATCGGGAAAGTATAACCCAACTCATTTGAGCACCATTACACCCACTTCATTCTTCGTGCGTTGTGACTTTACTTGGAGGACGTAAATTTAATTTAAAAAAGAGTGCTATATATTTAGTAAAGTTGAACCTGAATAGAATTATGCACATGTTTATAATTAAATTTGACACAACATTAATATAAATGTAAAACATGAATAATTCAAATGGAATAAAGGCATCCAAAGAATCCATTCCATGTGCAGTACTTTATATTACATAATTTAAGTTTGTTTGCTACTAAATATTCTGTCAAACTTGATGTTACATAATACCTACCAATTAATACTCGTTTCATATAAGTGTTAACAAAATTAGTTTATAGAATATGGGTTAGGGAAATTCGTGGTACTTAAATCGGCTTTTATTTTTAATTCAAGCTGCTTATTTATATCCCCCTTAAAAACTCTCACACCTTTCTAGCTTGCTAACTGGTGCTTTAAATTACTCCTGAATAAAGGGAATACCATTATAATAATTTGTTTAGAAAATTCGTGACACTTTTGTATATTAACGCAAATTTACTCAAGTAGCCAATTTGAATATGATTCCTCGACGTTGCATAGGAGTGGTGTAATGTAACAGTCACATTGACTCGTAACCTGAATGCTCTTCTCAGTAATCAGAGTCGACGGAATTCTCCAATTAACACTGCCTTTGTTGTTTATGTAATTTCACAGAGCATGGAACACTTAAACTTTCCATTAACGATTCTCAAGCTGCAGTTTCAACAGAAACTTGAAAGTCATTTATGAGGTTAAATCTCCACTAACGTGGTGTCATTTTCTGTACATCAGTAGCAGTTATTTACAATTCATTTAAGTGTAGTCACTTATGAAGGACGTTAGAATGTGTAAACGTTTTCTCCTGAATCCATTATACTTAGTGCAAACCTGTTCTGGGACTCAATGCGGGATGTTTATGTTAATGTAATACTTATGCACGAAATAGAACAATTTTTGATCATAATATAAGAGCTTGCCGACATCACAAGTTTTCGTGACTTTGATGAAGCCATTGCTGCAAATCGGATATTCTCAAAAACTTGGAAACCTCTACACATTTTACCAATTGGCAGACAATCTCATGCTGAACTAAACTAATTCCTTCGAAACAGATCAGATTTCAAAGAAGCAAATGCCTTAGTTTATGAAATTCGAAAGCTGGAACTCAGATCTCAGTGAGGTGAAGTAATAATCCCAAGATAGAAGACAGGACGAGTGCAGTATACCATTCATAATCCAAAGCTAATAAAGAAAAATTACAGGAGGGAAAAATCAGGCTATTATACATCATAGGTATTCACGAGGGGTCAGTCGACAGAGTATATGAGTACCTAGGGGCATATTCTGGTGCTTTTGTTCCCAAAACTGCATCGTAAATAACCAGATTCTCTCAGTAGCCTGGTCGATGTTAGTCCTATTCTTTTACCATGATGTTCTCCTCTTCTTGCACGCCATTTAATGCCATATAGTATTAACCCTTAGTTGGTAAGATGTGAGAAATTGATGCTTGCGGTAACATCCGGGAGACTGACATTATCAAATTTTCATTTTAGGTCCCCCTTAATTATTATAGAAGATAAATCACTTATAGAAATATTATTACCTATACTTTATTGCGTTTAAAAATGTTTTTCTATAAAATATGCAACACATACAAAACTATATGTAGCTCTTTTACATGACCTAGTTCCTTAAGTTGATTATACTTACGCAAAAATAAAATAATTGTATATTACTCTTTCAAATAAAACAGTTGCTAAAGCTGACATTTGTTTTGAGAGGTATCTTGATCTCAATGCAAATTAGGTAAACAATTACATAATTTCTACACATATTTTACATATTTTCTTGGAACACAGTGAACAATGGGTTTATCATACTTTACACATGTGTATGCCGTCATTCCATTCAGCATGTAGGGACAATGACGCAGGCTTTTCTCTTTTCTAGCTTGTCCTTTTGTACTGCTTTTGCTGGAGATTAATCTCTGTGCTCTTCATCTAGATGTCCGAAATAATTTTCGTGATATCATGCCGTAAATTTGGAATCTGGAGCCTTCTCTGCATATACCCTCTGATTAGATTTATTCCTATAGTCTTCATTAGATTAGATTTTCTTGTGCATATTTCATAATTTTACAATTTACAACTTTAGGTTACATTTATTTGTCTTTACCTTGTTGCGAACTTGGCTTAAATAATACCCTGGTCATCTGCTCTTAATCTCCATGCCCCCTTGTTACTCAATTAGCCCCATTATTCCCCCTCATCTTCCTTTCTTATGTTCTATACATTTTGTGGCCCATTTTTCTTTTATTTTCTACAAGAACTCAACAATACTTGTTACCTTCTTTTCCTCCATGCTCGTTAACATTTTTTAGCTACTATCCTCCTCTCTACTTTCTTCCAATTTACCTCCCAGTCCTTTTTTCTCCACAGTGCAATCGCCTCACATTCTGTTACATAGTGTTCTATGCTTTCTTTTCCCCCGCACAATTCACAAATTCCCTTTTCCCTACCTCTTATCCCTCTTAGAAATATTGTTCCTGTTCTCATCCAAGCTAACCCTTCTCTCTCTTGCCTACGACAGTAATCCACATATGCTTCTCTTCCCCAGTATTTTTATTTGCTTTAAAACTGTAATGATTTCATATTTTCTAGACTTACCCATATTTCCTGTCTTTCTATATCTTCTATTCTGCAGTTTACCAATTTACCCACACCGCTTATATTCCTTTCCTCTGATCTACATATATCTCCAATTCCTATTTCTTCCATAATTCCTACTATCTCTGCCCACCATCTTCTTGAGTCCACTAATCGTTTTTGCTGTCTCATGCATAATTTCATAATTTACCCTTCTTCTTTGGCCAAACACCTATTCCAAAATTGTATTATTCTTTCCATTATTATTCCATTTCTTCCTCTCTTTCCTAGTTCTACTAAAGCTACTTCCCTAGATGCTGATCTTAGTAAACCTAGTAGCTCCTTACAAAACCTTCTGTAATTTTGGTCCACCATTTTGTTTACCTCTGTGCCCCCCATATCTCCACTGCATACAACATTTTGGATTCACCTAGTGCTTCGTATATTCTTTCTAACCACTTGGTTGACATTTCTAGCTTATATTTGCATATTCTTATCCAATTCATTGACGCCCTTCCGTTTGCTTCAGTTTGTCTCCCACGTGCTCTCCACTTTCCATTGTTATTCAACCTTACTCCTAAGTATTCGAATTCATTGACCACTTCTACGCTTTTGCAATTTAGTACCCAATTTTCATATTTTTATGAGCTCAAATCTTAACAACCTCTGTGGAGATATATAGCATAGCAATTAGCGCTGCTCAATGATATTAGAAAGTAAAATATTTCTAGTGGCCATCTCCTTGTTCTTCGGATAGCTGTGTAGTTGCTACACTTCATGCATCAAGCATTTGCTCTAGATTTTGTGGCATTGTATAAAACAGTTCATCTCTTCGTGATAAATTCTATCAATTTCGATGTCATTACTTTCCCTATTCTGAATAGAGACAACATGCCCTCTTCATTCTCGGATATGCTGAAAATCTATTTTGGAATCTTTGTAATGCTCTAAATCTAATACGTGTTCTTCTTCAGGAACATAGAATCCTTTGAATTATAAGTCATCATCGCTCTCATTGAACTGCTCTAAAGTTAACTACACAATTTTTCGTTTCTTTGTGACATGTGAGGTATCCCTCCGCTAGTAGCCATCTATAAATAATTAAATATTTTAAAAATAAGATGTATGACACAATAAAGCGTATTTGTTTAAAGTAACATCCGTTTATCAGACGGAGAAAGGAAGTACCTTTTCAATAATATCCGTCTGTGAGACGATGCGCGTGACGTGCGTGTGAAAGTAAATACTTTCGTGGAAGTAAAACAATGATGTCCACACAACACAAAGCTCAGCTCAAAAATTAAGCATAGCTATAATATCAGATCAAATTAGCAATGCACGATTGACAAATATACGTTGATAAATTTAATACCCGCTTCGGAGACGGATTTTACCAACTAAGGGTTAACTTAGCCGTAAGAGAACATTTGTAAATGGGTTGTTACTGCGTATAACAAACTAAACATTTTGGAAGATAAAAAATGACTCAAGACTGGGGATCGAACCGCAACTTCTCCATCCCGTTGAAACAGCGTGCCATTTAGTAATGAGATACAATATCTGTCATTTGGGTAACCCTTATAGACAGATAACGATGTTGGTACTATATATTAAATTCATCGTTCCACGTGTTTTTGATATTGTGCAATGCCTTGTAGAGACAGCTCAGCCGCAAGGGCACAGTTGTAAATTAGTTCGTTACAGCACCTAACCAAGTAACTAATTCGGAGATAAAAGGTATGCCCACACTCCCGGTTTAGGATTCGCAACGTAAAGCCTCGTCTTGCCACTGAGCTACGAGGGCAATTGACAGAATGTGCCTTGGGCATACACGACGTAGATATTGGTTCTGTTAAGATATTAATTCCAAGGTTTTTCGTTTTTGTACAGTCTCCAGCGCCATATAGTTAATAGCTCAGATGCAAAAGAATTGCTATTTGCTTTGTGATATATAGTCTCTTTCGTCATTTTGGATAAATATAGGCATAGATGTCCTAGAAGTGAGCAACAGGTTAAAATGGTGACCACGTCACTATACATCTACGAGCATGACCGATTTAATTTTCATAACCTAAATAGGCGCACACATTTAATAACACAAAACTTAAAACAATTAGTGTCCTTATTCTTAAATTCTACATTAGATATTTAAAACGAAATTAGTCCACTTTAATAAGATTTTGTTATGAGAACTCCTAAGTGGTTTACCGGGAAAATACGAGTCAGTTGGAGAATTTAATGTCATATCGGCACGTTGGCCATAGTAGCACAATGGTAGTGCGGCTGGACGGAAACCAGAAGATCCGTGGTTCAAATCCCGGCTATGGCATTGAATTTTTCAGTCTGACTCAACGTTTCCACAATTTAGCCTACACACGGCCAGTGTGAAGGAATAATTAATTTCCATTAATTAACACGATTATTTTCTTGCATAGTGTTGCTGTGTATGTACATTTCCGGTAATTTCTCGGGCTTTACAATCCTGTACGTGTGACAGTAATATTTTGTGATTTTAAAAGAAAATAACAAGTGTAGAATCGCCAAAGAAGAATGAAAAAGGTGGCGAGCAAATTTCCTGAGTGTTGTAAGTTGTCGATACTATGCTAGTATCGTGAGCATCGAGGTATCGCAAGTATTGGAGACCCAACCTTAGTGATTTTTGAAGTCATGTAACACCGACATATTTAGCAGATTTTATGTCGATATTAATTTTTGTAAACGCACTACGATAACCTACGAAAGTTAACCGGAAGTGAACTTCTCTTTTCCATCGATTTCCAAGGTTTTCGGGCTCTTTATAATTATTATTATACCCTATGCAATGCCGTGTCCTCTTAAATACCGAATTAGATGCTTAAGAGATTTTATTTTACTTCACTTTCTGAGATACTTCCAATTTGATTTATGCTGCACTCTAGCTCCCCCCCTCTCTCTCTCTCCCTTACACACACTGGATGAATTTTTAGATTTAACGGCACGTCATCTGATTTGAAGTTCTAGAAACAACAAACACGATTTCTGTGACGATAATACTGAGACTTTGTGGAGTTTGTAAAATTAAAAGTCTCGTTTGCTGAAATTCAAACTGCTCTTTATTTCCATAGAAAGACAGCTTGTACAGCCCTTTGCAGCAGGTTGAGGTAACATACACCAACAGGGTCTCTCTTGGCTTCACCACAAATAAACAAATAAAATAATTCACTTTCAAATCATTGCACGATTATCAGTTCTCAACTTAAAACTCGGTACAGTTCAAATGTCCACACAACTCATACAGTGTTCGAAAACTCACAAGTACAGCTGACTGTAAACAACTCAAGCTGCCGCATTTATACCCGAGCCGCTGTTTCTCGAAAGATGCAGAAGCTTCACGGCCTTTCGTGGTGCAGCGAGAACATCCAGACTATTTCCGTCTCTTTCTCCCTCTGTTGCTCTCAAAACTTGGACAGAGGTCTAACTTTTTGCCGACACATCAGGCACCTTTCGGCGAAGGTACAGGGAGCAATTGCTTCCCTGTACCCAATGCTGGGGTCGACCTGGATGCCACTCCGCATGAAGTTGTACCTCTTCCGAGCGCTGGTAATCCCGGTGATGCTATATGCCTGCGAGATCTGGGGCATGGCAGCAGACAGCTGGATAGCATGGCTTTAACGTGCACAGAATAGAGGACTGCGGTCTATCTATTCTGTGGGACGTTATTTCCCTACCAGGTTGCTCCACGAAGCATCGGGTCTTCCATACGTGGAGGATGAAATTAGGCGCCGGGGTTCAAAATTATACGCAAGTTTACCATCACATAGAAGCGCCCTTGTCAGATCATTGGGAAATTATGACCCCACTAGTCGCCGATCTAGACTGTCCCCCGTATGGCATGCGGGCACCCTAGATAACCCAGGAGCTAACCCTATGAGCAGCTAAAGCTGAGCTCCTCATAATTCTTCCAAGCTGTTTGGCATCTAAATTTCTCCCCAACTAAAATCTAAAAATTTAAAACAAAAAACAAAAAATTGGGTGCTAAGTACTGAATCCTCCCCTTCAACCCGAAGGTACTTTGGTAACTTCAAAATTAACTCCCAATCAAAAAACTTACATTACCTTCATCCTACATCATTCAATACAAATCCTACCTGCGGTAAAACCCTTAATGGGTGGGCACGCAGCAAAAACCTTCTGGCTGTATACAGCCAGGCAGCACGAGCGGGCAAGTTGCTCTCTCTCGGCAAGTGCCAAGAGTTCATTGGCTAGGTGGGCCTGGCTTGGGCGTTGTCTCTTTCACTCCCCGCTTCTCTCTCTCTCTCTCTCTGTCTGTCTCTGTCTCTCTCTTTCGGCGCTCGTCTACGCAGCAGGAAAATAATGCCTCACGACAATACCAACTCAGAGCACTAAAATATTTAGTAGTTGAGAAGCTCTTCCGAAAACTTCTAATGCGATCGGAACTATTTTTTTCTGGATATCCTTTTTAAATACGCGAATATCAATAACCAAATATTAGATAACATCTTAAACACAATCTATCGAAGAAATGGAAATAACAAACTTACCACGGATTTAACTTGAAATAACTTAAAGGAAAAAATAAATATTAAGAACAAGGTGTATAATTTCTAGTCTTATGCCGTATTATAAAGCTTTCGCTGCACTCCTCGAGAGGGCCCACCTCGGTAGCGTGGTATTAGCATGTCTGCCTCACGTTCAAGAGGTCGCGAGTTTGAATCTCGGGCAGGGTGAGTTACCTGGATAAGCTCTTTTCCGGGGTTTCTCTTATACTGAAAGACGAATGTGGGTTAACTCTAAACTCCATGGATTCCGGGCTCATTTGAGCATCATTTCACCCATTCCATTCATCGTCCGGTGTGACTTAACGTTGGAGGACGTAAATTACAAAAAAATACCTCCCTGAGAGTGGCAGATAAGTTGTGGTAGGCTTATCGGTACCTACCATAACATTTCCGTTGTTTTGTATCATATCTCCTCCATATACATAGACACATGCTTGTAAAACCAAGTTTATAAATTTAATATTTGCCATTATAGTTTTCAAACTAAGGGAACAGGCTTGTTACAAACACGTAAGCCCCGAATACAAATCATACGTCCGCGAACATTGAACTTTATTTCTTGAATTCGATCTGTATGTTTTAATTTGCTGGTTCGTGCAGATTCCGAAACTGTGCATATACAGTACTGTATCTTGCAAAAGTACAATGAAAAAACTCCAATGAATGCTTCTGCTTCGTTTTATATTTTTTTGCTGCTTTCCTCTTTTAACCAACCTTTCTCTTTTATAACGGTTGTATCTGGTAAACGAAGCATTCCTGGGGCGATTCTTTACTCATTAATCTACCCAAAGAGAGAGGACAGAGAGGTTCAGCATTTATTTCATTTTACCGTAGAGGATTGCTATTATTTTTTATAGTGTGTCTTAGTCTTCTATAAAATTAACCTGTTTCTAAATGTACTGCTACATAAAGAACGTTGAAGACAGTCCATTTATTTTACAGTAATCAGATCTTTGTGAAAGACAGAGAAACACTAATGCTATTACATTTCTAGAAATTCAAATGGAAATCCTTTGTGACTAACTCTTTAATGGACATTTTCAAAGTTCTTACCACGTTTAAAGCAGACGAGTTTAGCTTTTCTTTGAGTGCCGCAAAAAAGGAAAGAGGAGTTAGATTCTTCCTATAAGTATTTTTCTTTCATCAGCGTAATCCGAAATATAACACGTTCACTATATTATACACTTCTTTACAACTTTCTCAACTTTTTTGTTTTTGAGCGTGAAAAAACATTGATGTATCTTATTTATTGCTTTGATAGTACTAACGGTATTAAATAATGGAAAGTTAGTCAGACTGAAAAATTCAATGCTATAACCGGGATTTGAACCACGGATCTTCTGATTGCCGTCCAGTCGTTCTAACCCTTGAGCTACTATGGCCTACGTGCCGACACGACACTGAATTCTCCAACTGACTCGTGTTTTTCTCTGTAAACCACTTAGGAGTTCTAACAGACACGTGAGACAACTGCCTCAAGGGCGAGTTACAGCATGTAAGTACTTTAAGGCCCGGGCTTTATAGCTAACCACTATTAGGTCAATTAATGGCAATTAATTGTTTTTTCACACTGGCTGTGTGTAGGTAAAGAATGGAAAGAGGGAGTCCCGGCTATGACATTGAATTTTTCAGTCTGACTATCTTCCCATACTTTAGCCTACACACGGCTAGTGTGAAAAAACAATTAATTGCCATTAATTGACCTAATAGTGGTTAACTATAAAGCCCAGGCCTTAAAGTACTTACATCCCATAAGTCGCCATTAAGGACTCATGTGTTTATGAGAACTCCGAAGCGGTTTACCAGGAGAAACACCAGTCAGTTGGAGAATTTAGTGTCATGTCGGCAAGTTAGTCATAGTAGCTCAAGGGTTAGAGCGACTGGACGGCAACCAGAAGATCCGTGGTTCAAGTCCCGGCTATGGCATTTAATGTTTCAGTTTGACTCTATCTTTCCATACTTTAGCCTACACCCGGACAGTGTGAAAGAACAATCAATTTACGGTAATAAATAAGGTATTGTGTGCTGCTTTTAGATTCGATAACAATGCCTGTTTTCCTAAACCACTTGGCTTTACATGCTTTCACTTTGTCCGAAATATGTAACGCATCTAACGCAATACTGACACAACTCAAGAAAGCTTTGGAAATAATTTCATGTATAAGATTTGATTGGTGATATCAGCAGAATATACAACGAAATATCCCAGGTAGCTTTTTAATGTAGCCAATTTAAGATATAGCGAGTTTCACTTTGGTTGCAGAACCATTCCTGAACCAGGAAATGGATGTAAACAATTCACTGGAATTTGGGTACAAGAGGTACCAAGACTCTTTAGGATTATCCCTCTTCAGCCTAGAACCGTTTGTTCATGGGGGAGACTTTTCGGCAGAGTCTATCTTTGTCAGTGGTTTTGGGCTCAACAGATTTCGCTCGCGATCATGTGTGCCCATGTAGACCTGTCTTATTCGGCGCGTCTCCGCTTTCTCTTTATTGTGTAGATTTTATTTGGTGTTTTCCAGGGATTCTAAATCTTGGTCATTATATTAACTGTTGTAATTGCTGTGGGTATTGCTGCATTTGTTGTTGCTTCTTGTCTTGTTTTGCATCATATGGAGTGATTAGTTTTAGTAATGGATTGTTTCTGTCAGCGTCTGTGCTGGTCTCATTTTCTGTGAGCTCTTGACGAGTTTTCTCCTATTAGGTTTCTTGTGAGCTCCATCTATGTATTTGAGCGTCGCTTTCTCAATGTGTTTATCGATTGTTTTTGTTTGTGTGGTCTTGTGCAATATTGTGTTTTTGTGTTTTTTCTGCAATTTGAACCATGTACGCTGACATCTGCGTTCATATGATCTTATTCGTTCTGTGGTTAATGGGATTGTCGCAACTGCCGCATGTGCTTATTATGGAGCGTACTAGTGTTTTGTAATCAAAAGAGCCAGTTTTAAAGCTGTGGCAGTGCTGTTCTAGGTTTGCTTAGTTCGCCATTGCGATGAAGATCTGAAAGAGACAAATGCACGCGTATGGCGTTCCACCCGTCTTTTGCAACGAGAAAGCAACTTCTCAACAAAGGAGCTAAATCTATTCAAAAGAGGGCGCACATGGAATGGATAACACGAGGCCACACATCATTTAAATCCTTGCTGTATACTTTACTGCTATTTCTATTTTCAGATATAGATTTAAGGTATTCCATACGCCATGAACATTCATAAACATTTAAAATGATGAAACAAGACATGGATAGCTAGAAGTGGAACAACTAATCTACAGAGGGCGTCAGTAATATAAAAATGTAAGCACCATATGCAAATAGTCAATATTTATAAAAATTGTGTATTTACTTTTACGTAGCTTTCAGTTGTTAGGTTCAGATCATTAACATACTGAATTTTTAAACATTATTACATAGTACAGTTTTTTAAGAAGATAAAGCATTTTTAAAAGATTAAGATCTTCACAAATTAGTTCGTATATTATACGAACTCGAGTTTCTCGATCTTCTGGCTATTTTATTTTAAAGTAAACTCGCGTTGTGAAATCAAGGTTACGAATTATCTGAGAATCTCTCATTAATAGCTCCTCGAATGAGTGTTAATAGCTCTCATTGTGAAGTAAAAGTTAGGAAGAAGAATTTAGAAAGGTAGTCGAGGTATCTGATCATCCCTTAATAGTCTTTCGGCATAGTTTACTAATAGGCTAAGAAACTAAAATAAATGAAACCTTTGCGTAGTTACAGAAATACCGATGTCGCCCCGAAATAATTTTACCACAGAAAAACTGTACCCTCCCTGAACATCCAGTAAATTATAAAATTTTGAAAAAGAATAGCTAATGGCAACAAGAAGGGAGCCGAAAGTTGCACCACATAACGTATCTGCTGCCCATAACTCAAGGGATTTTAATATTATGTGTCACTTTTCGTCAAAATTACTGAATAAAATTTGCTATAATCTCTAACTCTAGTCAAGGCATTTCCACTTCTATTAACAAAATATCTTTGGATTTTCTTGCTACTAATATATACTGCTAAATAATTACACTATTGGTAGCACTGAAGAGGTTTTCAATCACAGCATGAATCCCACACAAATATTTCTTTGAAGCAGTCGGTATTCTTATCTGAATTCTTTACTTGGAATATTGACATAAATAAACAATGACACAATATAAGGAAATAGAAACAAGCATCGGAATAGTGTGTGAATAATATAAAAAGTAGTTATCGGTTATTACACTTGACTTCGCTTAATTTAGTTATATAGGCATGATAAATATTGTTGAATTAAAGGGTGGAGAATTCGTGACAAGAAGGTACCCAAACTGCATATCTTGAGACACTACAGAATCAGAAGGAGAAGACTTTTTCAGCGTTGCTTTCCCACCTCATATATTGAACTAAGGGCATACTGGATGTCATTGGAAGGCAGAGAAGAAAAGGTAAGGATAATCACAAGGAAGTGAGTTTCTGCTGAAGTTGTGACATTGAGGATTGAGAAATGATAGAAGAGCTAACGGAAACACCTAAAAATCTTCTGCTTGGCGTTAATGCTTTGTTTTGTATGTTTCTCTATGTCACTTAGGTATAGTTCACTTATTGCCTTATATTTACTTATTTGCATGATGGATAATATAATTGGTAGAATAATGTGTCTTAGTAAACCTAACCACTCCATCTGGAATTTTCTGTTATTTAAGCCGGTGCAATTGATTACGTTTACTCTTTACAGCAAGATGTGTTTTCCTCCTAATCTCTATTATTTCATATTACAAAAGGTAAAATGCGTGGAAAGAATACACTCCCTCAAAAATAAATATCCTTTTCAGGCATCTTTAGACATGTGATCTACTAATTCCATGCAATTTTATTGATACATATTTGGAAGCATAAATTAAAAGGTACTATTTATTCATACCAACAAAACTATACAGACTCTCAGAAATACTTCTACAATCTTCGGGTATGGATTCCTTATTCCAAAAGAAGGAAAACAATTCATATGAACATATGTCCTATAAAACGTTGTTCTCTCGTTAGGTGTTCAACACAGTGGTACATTTGTAATAATAACTCATATTAAATGCTCGAAATGTCCTCCTCTTGCTTCTATGCTTGCATGTACTCGTCGAATCATGGAACGTTGCACCCTTTCAAAAACTCCAGGATGGTAGCGAATGGTTTCGCAGGCTTCCATGACACGTCGAAAAACTGTTTGTGCATCCAGGATGGCTGCTCCATAAACCAATGATTTAAGATGCCCTCAGAGGTAACAGTCCACAGGATTGAGGTCAGGAAACGTGCAGGCCATGAAACTAGTCTCCTCTGCCTATCCATCTGTAATGGTAGATACAAGTCAGTGAAGCTTGAACAAAGTGACTAAAATGTGCCGCATGTTCTTTTCTTATTTTCAGGGGCACATCTTCATGAAGTATGTCGGGAAGAGTGCTGGATAAAGTCGCTGTAGACAGCACCTGTAAGATGTGCTATTAAAACGTATGGACCTACCACACAGTCACCTACAGTGTCAGCCCACTCATTCAAACCAAACTGTTTCTGATATCTAGCCTGAAGTACAGCATGAGGATTACCATCTGCCATACATGTGCATGGTGGGAATTAGTAATTCCATCTCTCCTAAATGTTGCCTCGTCTGTAAACAAAACTGAAAAGACAAACAATAGATTGGCCGTTTGTGCTACAAACCATTGGCAAAAGTTATCCCTTTCGCTATCCCCAGCGAAAGGCCCTGCACATGTTGAATATGATATGGGTACAGGAGCTACTCATGAAGTACCCTTCATGCTATCACGTTTGATGTGCCAGTTGCCATAGACAATTGCTTTGTACTGATACCTGGATCATCTTCGACACACTTTAACAGCTGTTCTTTGCACTCTAGTGTACGAACAACTCTTGGTCTTCCTCGATCACTAGTCCATGGTGCAACGGTTCCTGTCTCAGCAAGGCGATGATAAACAGCGACGAAGGTTGGATGACTCGGTTGTCTTCGGTCTGGAAACTCCATCTGATAGAGCCGAGTAGCCCTGCATCCATTACCGTTTCGCGACCATACATAAAGTGATGTCTGCCTGTTCACGAAAGTAATATCCAGTCATAGTGGAACGAAACACATGCAGTTAGGCCTCTACATGAACACAATTAAAACGGTGAAGACAGAGTGATAACAAATGACAAACGTAAACAAGTAAACAATATGAGTGCATAGAGAAATGAAGTTTTGATGTTGGGCCCTGAAGGCCACTGAACTCACACTTTCATCGTGACAGGAGTAATGCGAAAACCAAGGCTTATGACACATATGTTCATATGACCATTTTTTCCTTCTTTTGTTGTGAGGAACGTATACATGAAGTTTGCAAAAGTATTTCTGAAACATGTTGTATATGCTTTTCCTTATTTTCAGTTTAACGTGTGCCTTTCAGCCCAACTAAGTGTTAGGTAATATTAGGCTGATAAATATGCTAGCATGAAGTATCTACCTTATACAACAATTATTTTATCTTGCTTTAACTTGTCACAACAATAAGAAAAGGCAGCAAAAGGACAGTACAGAAGGTAAACGGTAAATACTGTAAGATTGTAGTAAGACCCTTGGAGTCAAGTCGTTCAGACATGACCCTTTGCCATTTTACGCTCAGAGAAACACCTTTTCATCAGTTCCTATCCAATATCCTTAAACTGCAGATCCTCGCTCCAAGAGTGCTAAAATTTCCGTTTTTGCGATGTTCTCGAAAACACTTACCCCAACTTTATGAGCTGATATGTTCCAGATGTGACTGCCTAGCCACAGTGGATATATTACAAGAAGTCGTTGTGGTATCAGCTAGATTTGAGAGAACATTAAACATTTGTTTACAAAAGCAAAGTACTTCCAAAGGAGGATGAAAATATCTATCGGTTTATTCAAATTATTGTACAGTTCAGCTAGCAAATGCTAAATTCATCTCTGTGCTCTTGTACAAAGTTAAAGGTAGTAAAATTAGATTCGGAAGGATAAAGTGATTTTACAGAGAAAACCTTTGCTTATCTGTCACTGAGGGTCATATTCATGCTATGACCAACCGTGCATCCCCCAATCATATTTCTAATGATAATATTACATGTTATGTTGAATGTTTAGCCTTAGAAACGTTAAACATTAAAAGATTAAAACATTAAATTAAAGATTAAAACATTAAAACTTTAAAAGATTTAGAATAATCATGTCGGAATGAGGCAAAAGCGTATTCTGTGTAATTGTAGTAGGTTGGGTGGCCTAATAGTGCAGGGGCTTCATGTCCTCGGGAATGCATATTTTAGAGTAACTGCAGGGCATATATATATTGAAGTTTGGTAAGCATGTGACTCATGCACAGCTGATGCACAGTTTTATCACTAACATGGAGCGCTCACGATGTAGGTGAGGAGAAATTGGTTGTTAGTGTTTGAGGAATGTCAAGCTAATGGCAGTCGAGGATTATATAATACAGTTTTCTAGTTAGAAATTGTATCGTTGGAACATCTGTGGAATCATTTGCTACATAACCCACTGTGACTGCGCGAAGAAAAAGAAAATCAACCCACGAGGTTGTAACAGAAGCTACTGCTTCAATTCCTGAAGCTACCTGCGGTGCCATTGGTTATTAACACGAAACATCTTTGTTCAACTTTTCGTTCCATTACATATAATAAAATCACTACAACCATGGGCGATTAGAAGTTTCTGGAACAGTACAGAGTAGTTAGTCATTTGAGCTACTCCCTAGTTCTTAGAATGAAAAGTTTAGTGCAACTATGAAATTTTCTCGTAAATATGGTATTATATATTATTTAATATTCTGAAATATATGTTAATATGTTGCACCAAATCATAAACACAGCTTCACAAACATTGGTACAGAGCCATATAATAATATCTGCAATGCATATCTAGCTTAAATATAGCTAAATTAGGCCAGTAAATTTGTTGATGTCCTTTTCCTTTATATATTGTTGCGCATATATGCTGAGCGTCGCTTAGAAATTACTTTAATCGTTATTATTTTACATTCGTTTTCTGTGCCTTAATTTTGAGCACAGCTGTGTGTTGATGATTAAGCTTAAATTTTTCAGGCTGACAAAACATGTAGTACTTTGGACTATTGAAACAGCCTTCGGCTGACTCATGTCACTTGCACACAGATGGCTTGGAACAGGAATCAGCACCATCTAAATTACGTAAATATTGATTGCATCAAGTGCCACAATGTTTTGAAGAAAGGTCATAATGCTTAGCTAGCGTGGGAAATGCTGATTTGGCTGTTAGCTGTCATTTTGGCAGGAACCCTAGTTAGGATTGGTTAAGCTAGGGCATGCGGGGACTTTATGCTGGAAGATTACACAGGGAAAATTAGAGAGGTCACTCATTAAGTCTAGTTTCTCCGGAGGTCCTGCTGGTCCTAAATTCAGGCTCGTGGTGGCTACTCTACACTTCGCATCTTCTACTATGTGCAACCACACATGCCCAAGGTAAGCCTGGATGGGTCTTTGATATACTGATGTAATAGTTCACACCATTTCACCTCAAGTCTTTGGGAATGACTTGTCTTGAAACCCAATCATTTGTTTATAGTAATTTTGGTCTTTCATAGAACATTGTGTTGTCTCTCTTTATCTATCTTCAACCTAGCTACAAACTCCCTCTACTATTTAGTTCTACCATCTGATCCCCTATCCCTTCAGCTACGCTCCCAGTTTCAGAGTAAATTGTGAACCCTTGAGGTGAAACCCCTATAATTATACACAATCCTATTCACAGTATATAGTGTAATATTCCAGTTTACATACTGCATTGGCGACAATATAACCTCTTGCATGTTATCTACGGCAATAAAGAAAATAAACTCAAGAACCACTTACAACGCTTACGTTATTTGTTGAGTCATCTCTCCAATGAACATGTCTTGATTTTAGAGCTTTATTAAGAAATGGGTTTAAAAGGCTGCAGCTGTTACATGTTGACCCAATTCTTCTACAAAATGCTTTATAATTAAAAATTCCTGAGCATACAGGAATACAAGAATTAAAACTTTAATTGCATTAGAGAGCTGTGCCTTTTTTAATTACTCCCTAGAGGGTTTGTAAAAGCGTAGCTTTTGAAGAGTTTTATTACAACAAAGTTTAATTTTCTTCAGAATTTTTTTTCCTTTTGCCGTTGTGACATTCTGCTTAGTAATTATAGTTTAACTTGTGAGGATTATATTAACATTAAAGGTTATCTTACACGGAAATTAAAATGAAGATTTTTCTGTGTTGTTAAGTTTCCAGTTCTGAAGGACACAGACGTTAACCAATTACTGCCTTAAGTCGACTTCTTTTGCTAGAATAGGACATCACAATTTGTACCTATGTTTAAAACGAGCAAAGAAAAATGTTATAAATGTGGCAACCAGCAACCGAACTCAATTAACAGAATCGGGATAAAGATTTAAACCCAATGAATTAACCACCGCTCAATATTTTCTGCATATTCTAATTTCTAAAATACTAAATTCGAGTTCTAAACAAAATCAAAGTCACTTAATGGATACAGCTTGTATCATAGAGAAGATTCTACCAAAATTAATTGACATTATTAGTGAAACAAATTCTCATATTTTATGTACAGTAAACATAAACAAAAAGTTATTTGAGTCAGGCATATTACGCTGATTTAGAAACTCTTAGAGGTTTTATTCCATAGTTTCACACAGTTGATTGTACATATTATTGAAAACTTTGGATTCCCTAGAGGTCGTAAACTCCACTTTAAAGGCTTAGGTTAGAAATTCTGAAGTTCAAAAAAGGTCACGTTTGTCTGAGAAACCAAAAAATGGTTACTTTATAATTATCTGTAAAATCGTTCAGAAAATATTTTCTGTCATGAAATTCCGCACGTTTATTAGCAATATGCATATAGTATAAAAAGTAATAGAAAATAATAATTCACCACTTTAAACTTTATTATTGAATTTTCAAAGCTATGTGCCACTTCTTGATCCAAATTGCTATCACGGAACTCCTTTCATAAAGGTTAGGCTAAAATAAAATATTTTAAGACTATAAATTGTTTCGAATATTGTGGAATTTTTTAATTTCAAAATTAAACACCATAGATATAAAGAACGCCCATTATTATAGTGATGCATCTTCATTAAAAATACTGTCCTTTCTTTCATTATATATAACCAAAATATATTTTCGATTACAAATTTTAATTTGATACGTTCCACCTTGTCAAGCGTTGTAGGAGAACATCCAATAATTTACAAATTAAGAATTTCAGGAATTCGTGTATTTGAAGTATCATCTTTTATACGAAAAGAAAATCATCATTCTAGTTTTTAAAACTGGTTTTGAAAATACTGTAAAAGTATTTAAAAGATTCTGAACTTCGACAAAAATAGAAAATTAGTAAACGGTAAAATGTAACTTCAGAATTAAATATTTTTGCAAATAAATTAACAAAAATGTGATTATAAGAGAAGCTATTTCCGTAATTTGTTTCACATTGGTGAATCATTTGTTTAGTAATTCATTAGGGAAAAATGAGGCATGTGTGGCTTCCTTGAGTGTAAAAAACAGTCCCCTCCAAAAATGTTTGGAAGAAAAGTTCATCGGTTTTGAACAGTTTAGAGACTGGCTTCGTTAGGTTTCCACAACCAAAAATATGCAAATAAAAGCATAAACTGCTACATTTTGCATGCAGTTATAATAAAGAAAAATTTTAGTAGTAATACCATTTAATGTAGCAATTACTGGTAAGCTGTTATGTAATGAACTTGCGAGAAAAGGAAACAATGAGAACATAAATTGACAATTTCATATTCTTTTTAAGATGTTTCATAAATGTATGTACAATCTTACACACACAGGAAAAGGTAGAAACAAATTTCGATTCGGAAAATATCGGAAGCATTCGTTAACATTATACGCTTTGGTAAGGTACAGTCATACTGAAAAATTCAATGTCATAGACTCATAATTTTCTGTTACCGAGCGGGATAGCCCGCATTCGGGAGGCCTGGGTTCGATTCCCGTGGCCGACCTACTTGACCCATGGGATTTCTTGAGGGCTTTCCCGAGTCACTAGGCGAATGCTGGGTAGGTTAATTACATTCCCCGATTTTCCTGTCCTTCCATTTCATCTCAATTATCGTTTCATATCATATCTCATCTGGCGGTCTCTTTCAGGGTAGAAGTGTCGGCGGGTGTCTTGGCGGGGCATGGCTGGATGATATGCTCTGAGGAAAACTACTTCCTGCTCCGTTGGGTCAGTTGCCGGTCTCCGCTCCTCTGCTGGAACCATTTCGTGACCACATTTGTGGCTCGGATCGCCTGCCTGGGACCATTAGTGCCCGACTGCTGGGCTCATTGTCGTCCCGCTGTGGGGAGCGAGTTTGTTGTGCTGGCCTGACGGGGGAAGTCTCTATCCAAGTAAACTGTAGGGAACTTGCCCTCTGTACTGTCGTGGTTCCCTGGGTCGACCTACCACTGTCTCCGCCTAATCCTTCCTGCCAGGGGTGCCCCCACTTGGAGGCTGTTCGGTGACAGTTGGTCGCATTGTATGCAAGGAAGTTGGTGGACCTGCTTTCAAAAAGAAAGGCAGTAGAGAATCCCTGTGTGAAGAGACATGAAGTATGTTAGTGACAGCTGCAATTAGTTATTTTGTAATATGTTTTAGTGTTAAAACTAGTAATAGACTTAGTCAACGTACTTCATACGTGATGTATGCAAAGTGTTTAGCAAATGATAAGTATTGTGACTTTGTGGGTTCGTGAAATAAAAAGTCCAATTACACCACTCAACAATGTTCTTTATTTCCACCGACTTACAGTTAAACACTTGCCAATTACACAGAATTACGTGCTGCAACAATTACAATTCACCAGTTCGTCCGTTACAATTTCCTTGTACTCGCGGTTACGTAAGCTCCGGTACACATTCACAGTTACGTACAGTCTTCCGTTGCACAATCTTTCCGTTCATCAACACGTCACTGACTAACACTGTCTTCTTACACCAAGAACTGTCCTCACTCACACACACTAACCAACTGATTGACCAACAACTCAACTCTGCCTGTCTGTAACCCTCTTTATATAGGAATATCGCCGGTTTCTAGTGACCAGGAGAATGTTCCAGATTCCGTAATTTCTGGAACCAGGTGGACAGAAACAGACGGCACACTGATGTTTTTCCTCCCAACCACTGCCTGTCACCATTACAAGACAAACGAGGGGGAGGTGTGGCTAACGCGGTCCTCCCCTGCCTTCCGTTCCCAGTTGGTTCCACAGGGTGTTCCAGCGCTCGCGTTACAGTATGATGGTACACTTTCTTTGAGAAATTAAATTAAATACGTCAATATAAACGTCAAATATTTTCATCTCCTGACAATTGGCCGATTCTTCTGCAACACAGTCCATTTAGGTTGTGAGCTTCAATTTGACGGCCACAACTTACACCACGACGGAACAGGGGCATAGGAACAATGGGTCCAGCATGGTGACCGACGTACCGAATCCCCTCCGAATCAAATCCCAATTCCCAATCACATAATTGTCTGTTACTAAACATGCTCAAATAGCAGAGGAGTTATAAACAAGTATGAAGGAGCTAGACCCACAAACATTGGAATCCCAGACATCATTTAGTTTTCTTTTACTGTATAAATACGAAATGTGCAGTACACACATTATAACAAAAGTCCCAATTGCATTTATGCTTATACACAAAAACTGAAACACTCTGCTCTGTTTTTAAATTAACTGAAATAAATGCTATATTCATATGCAAAATGAAATAAAATTGAAATTATCTTAGTATCGGGTGCGCAAACCTTCTGCTTCTATTACTGCCCTTTTCTAGGGTCCAAATGCCTAGTGAAATTTTTACGAGAGGATACTTCATACTTATTTCGTATGATTTGGTAGGACGAAGCTAAAGAGGTGCATTCAGTGACAACACTGTAAACCGGCCGTGGATACGATATGCACTTAGAAAATTGTAAGCTTCCCGAGTCTGCTATTTTTTCTAAGGACATATGTAACGTATAATTTAATATTTAACAGGAACACAGAGTTTGGAACTTCAATTTTAATTTTTATCTTTGGAAAGAGCTAAATAATTATTTAAAACGCATAAACACTAGTTCATTATCTTGCCCAAATATGTAAAGTCGTACAACATTTCAAATTTCACTTGTATATAAGAAACATTTTGCTAATGGTAGTTCGTTTACAAATATCTATTATTGGAATTACCTGGGGAAGCAAGTACTATAAAACTCTCTTGAAGAAAGTTGGAATCTTACTGAGATGATCTCACTAATGTAGTGCGATCCAAATAAATCTGAACGACTTCAATAGGTCACAACTTTTGAACCAATAATGGGATACACGTGCAACTTTGGAAAAATATAATATACAATTGGAAGATTACATCACACTATTTACATCTCAGAGAAAATTTTGGAAGTGCGTCCTCCACCAGCATCTATTCATCGTTGGTCCCAATTTTATTTGATATGACTGTAGACACTGAAGTTTATATGGGAATCTTTAAGACATTTGTGCAGCAGCTGGATGATATCGAATTGAGAGAAGGTTATTTCCAGCAAGATGGAACAACGTACCATGGAACTTGTAACCAGTTTCTTTGGTAATTGAATAATAAGGTCTGAGGCCCCCATAACCCTATACTTAACCTCACCGGAATTTTTCTTGTGGGGGTATCTAAAAAACCGAGTGTACAAGAATAGGCCACGGACAATTGATGTTCTCAAGGAATCTACTCGAACCGAAATAAGTATCATTGGCGAGCATACTCTCCGTAAAACTTCAGAGAATATAGTGAGACGACTGCATACATGTGTAGATGCTGGTGTAATGTAATCTCACAATTCTGTGCATTATATTCTCCCAAAGTTGCACTGGGTCCTATTATTGGTTCAAAGGTTATGGCTTATTGAAATGGTTCACGTTTATATGGATAGCATTATACTATCCACGTCCGGGTTCGATCCCAGGCGACCGCAAAGTGAGATTTTGGTGGACAACACGGCGGTGGGGCGGGTTTTCTCCAGGACCTCCGGTTTCCCCCACCATCTCATTCCACCGGTACTCCATCTTCATCTCATGTATCATCAGTATCACCGCCTGCGGTGCCGTATGTAGTAAAAGCGAGCGTTAAACACTACACATTTCATTTCATTTCAGTTATACTATTCACACTGTGTATTAAAATGGAAAACTTAGGAATAACTTTTAAATACATCGGTGGAATAAAATGCCCGAAAACTCCTTGAAGAATAAGATTTGATTAATTGGGATTTGCAGATGAACAGGTTCCAAGACGGAAACTTTGATGTTAACGAGGAAGAATTTTCGTCACAACTGTCATAAAAAGGCCAAAAATTGCAGTCCCTAAACTCCACACATAAAACTCAAGTATATGAGTCTTGTAAAGCAATACGAAATGCTTGTTTCAGTCCTACGTAGGCTTTCAAGGTGTGTGAAGAATGCATTTAAACATTGCATGCTGCAATTTTACTGCTCCCTGTAATGTTGTAGTAGAAACTGAACGTTTTGCTTATATTTGAATAAAGAAACTATTCCATATACCTTCAGGAATCTCCAAATATTAAATTACTTGAAGGTGGTACAATAAGGTGGAAAACTGTTAACCGCAGTATCAGGCAGAGATTAGGTGACGGCGAATTAATCGAAGTCAGATAATTAATAAAGAAGATAAATTAATAGAAATGCTTTGCTAAACTAATATATCAATCTTGTAATAATAATAATATGAAACTAGAATGATAAAATAATGATTAAAATAACAGTTGACTTAAAGAATTAGAAGGGAAGAATATAATTTAATATATGTACTAGCATCCGGGCTATAAAGAGAAAATATTCTTGTAAAAATCTGTACACGTCGGAGAGAGAGGAAGGAAGGACCGTTACCTTCTTTGTGCTAGTAAAAGTTCAATATCTGAGAACTATTGTATTCTTTCAGCCAGGAATGTTTTGGAACAAAGGACTTTCAAAATGCAGTTGAGCATGAACCCTAAAGAGATTTACTTCGCTTATTTGGTAACAGTTTATACCGTAACAAACAACTCAGGGTAGGCGTTCCCCAACTCAGGGTGAGCGGAACGTCAGTGAGTCCTATGAGTTTTGAAGACCAATGCGTAAATTCGAAATAAAATGAGAAACCAATAATAATGTAACATTTGACAAAGGTGAGCTAGTTTGGTCATGTGATAAAGTTAGAGAGTGGATCAGAGTAAGGTTCGAACTGAATGGTGAAGTGAGAAAAACTTACAAGTTGATACTATGACAGGAAGGTCGTATTCATGTGCATTAAGAAGAAAATCGAAGATTTCGAAGTCTGAAATGTTAGGTGGTCACCGATCCAAGTCGATAAGCAAACATAGATTCAAGAATTAAACCAAATAATTCTACAACAAACAAAGTATTATTAATACGACTGAGTAGCCAACAATCACCAAAATCCTTTTCCTACAACCATTCACCTGAGGATAACAGAACTCATAGCTCCAATTAAGCTCCAATTAGAACCCAATTAATTTAACAATGGAATACGGGTTTGCTGCAACTGCTATTTAAAGAGCATAAAGCGTTACAATTTTCAGCTCTCTTTTTGCATTCTTCGTTTCTGCACAATCTCATATTCAGAATGTCACGCATTTCCTGGTGCACATCAACGGAAAATTCTATACCGCTTTATTAGATTACGAAAAAACTATATGGAGAATTTTTAATAACTTGCATATAAACAAAGGAATTGGTGCCATGTAAAATTTGTTTCCTATAAGCTAAGAGGATGATTAAAAATCCACCTTTACAGCTTATCAACCAATGTACAGATGTATTTTTATAACTTGACAGACGATGAGCGATGCGCAGTGGTATCTGGACGAGTCCACTTCAATAAGTCGCAACTGGAGGGGAGAGCAGGTCAGTTGCATATCAGTTGCGAGCGAGTAAACACGTGCAGAGCTACTCGGTAATGCTACGGCTTGTTTCAAAATATGTGTCTCTCCTAGTTCCAAGACAACATTTAGAAATGGCGCCTCCTAGTAGCACATTAGGAAATAAGATGCTACATTTAAATACACGAGAAGTAATAACCAATGTCTATAGATTTAGGAACAATGGTGTGGTTCTGCTACAAAAGTCTGAAATAGGGCGTCTGATGCAACAGTTGTATCTGAAAGAAGTTTAGGGGATATATTAAGAAAAGAAAAACCATTGGTGCTAGTGCAACAACGTCCTTGTCTATGCCCAGTAAACAAAGATTAAGAACATGCATAAAGTCTAATTCGGATGTTTTAATTCAGAAGTAGTTGGGCGAACAGTACATAATTTTTAAGACACAGAAAAACAAAGACCAGCTCTGAAGAAAGTGCTTATGAAGCTTCACAATTCTATTGACTTCCAGGGCAGTGTATTAACATTAAGAAGAGTTCTTTTGAAGCTAGGATTTATATAGAAGAAAACTAAGCGTAACTGGCAAATTTTAATCGAACATTGTACCGTACGGGCAAAAAAGCTCAATTATTTACGAACTATTCACAGATATCGTAGTTAGTTTATATATAGTTTATAAGGATGAAACTTCTTATATCAATGCAGCACATACTAGACCATATGCCTGGAGTGAAGGTCGTTACAGGAACTCTGCAGCGATGTTGAAAGGCCGACAGTTGGTTACCATGCCTACTGGAGGAGAACAGGATTTTATTTCAAACGCCTATATACTATTTGCTACCATGTTAAGAATTAAAACTTAGCTCATAACAGTTGCAATACTGGCTTCGAGAGCAACATTTGTTTTTAGACAGCTTGTGCACCACATTCCTCTCTCGTAATCTTACGCGTGTGATGCATTGTGGCGATACGTGCACTACCCCCATCACAGTTGCTACTCATCCCTACCGCGCATGATTTCTGTCAAGATAAAATAAGAATATTATTTTTAAATACAAGTAGTACCATGTGGATGGTTCTTTTATTTCCTTAAAAATGCAGACAACAGTAATACCAATTAATATGAATGTTTATACATATTTTGTTAATTAAACACTGACTACTGTCTTAAAATTTCAAATGAACTGACCTGAAATTGGGAATTAATTATATACGTTGTGTAGTTGGGTATCCTCTTTACCTGCACTAGTCTTTCCAAAACTGTTATTATATCGCTTGGAATATCTTAGCGAATGACGTCAGAAATATTTATCCAACTGAAATATGAAGAAGTAAAAATTGCTAATGTAACGCAGTCTTATCTTCCTTTATCGACATTACCTATTTTTGCACGTATGTAGTATTTGTGAAGTGAACATTTGGCTGTTACTTTGAGTGACCGATTTGTAGTAGATTTATTGGACTGTTGTTATAATGAGGTTCTCTGAGCATGAGGTCATAACGTCGGATATATAAAGGGAGTAATCTATCCCAATTATATATCTGTACTTAGTTTTCCGATAAATAACATTTATTTATATTTAATTTTTCTAAATTAACTTTCTTACTATTTACATATATTTTCCATAAGGAATGTGATTCATTACTTATGCGATTGACACTTCAATTTGTTCCTTTTGTTAGTAAAATCGTCTCCCTCATCAGTTTCTGCTTAATAAACACATAACACATTTATTGGAATTAATTGTTCTTTCACACTAACCCTGTGTAGGCTAAACTACGGAAAGATATTCAGACTGAAAAATTCTTACACGTTGTAAGTCGCCACTAAGGTAGTTGTCTCATGTGTTTATGAGAACTCATAAGTGGTTTACCGGGAAAAATACGAGTAAGTTGAGAAATCTAATGTCATGTTGGCACGTTGGACATAGTATCTCAAGGGTTAGAGCAGCTGGACGGCAACCGGAAGATCCGTGGTTCAAATCCCGGCCATGGCATTGAATTTTTCAGTCTGACTCTTATCTTTCCATTGTTTAGCCTACACACGGCCAGTGGGAAGGAGCAATTAATTCCCATTAATTGACCTAATAGTGTTAATTATAAAGCCCGGGCGTTAAGGTACTTACAGTATAGTAAGCCGCCATTAAGGTAGTTGTCTCATGAGTTTATGAGAACTCCTAAGTGGTTTACCGTGAAAAACATGAGTCAGTTGGAGAAATTAATGCCATGTCGGCACGTTGGCCATAGTAGCTCAAGGGTTAGAGTGACTGGAAAGCAACTAGAAGATCCGTGGTTCAAATCCCGTCTATAGCATTGATTTTTTCAGTCTGACTCCATCTTTCCATACTATATTTACTTCACAATAAGAAATCTCACTTACTACTGATTAACAATATCTTAAGAATTAAATGGCAATGGTGTCATATGTTTGTGAAGGATTTGCCGTTTGTGGGTATGTGTATAAAGACTAGGTACTTCTATAAATTACTTGGATTTTCTCTACACAGTGTGACTTACAAACTGGAGTTCTGTATTCAATACGCGGAGCTACAAATATACCACTTGCTCTCAGTGTAACTTCATATTACTGACCATTCACATTACTGAAACTAAATTCACAGGCATTTCCAATATACTTCTGAATCTTGAACATCTACTAATATAATACATAACGCAGCTCACCTGTAATTAAATGTGATCTATAAGGAACTGCTGGCCTCTGGTTCCTAAAGTTAAGCGTCCAAACCTGAAACAGAGCGACTGATTCTTTTTGGTTATAAAAATTCTCAGAACTTCTTCCTTCGGAAGGGAAATAAAGCTGGTTGCTCGTGTAATAGATTTACGACACTAATCGGATTTCGATTCTAAGAGGTCTTGGAGATAAATCAAGCGGTCTTTCGTGGCCACTTTCATTTAGAATGCAACGCTGAGGACCAAAGCAATTGGAAAGCACCCTTAAATCAAAGTTAAATTTTAGTTTATCTTCTCGTAATATTTGCTACCTTTCACAAACATTTAATTTTTCATTATTGCGTATTCCCTCGGGTTTTTCAAACAAATACGTATTTCTATTTACATAATGTGTGTATTTGAATATAACTTTATTAAAACAGTCTGTAAATATTATTCAATTTGAAATCATCTCGCTTCTTGAGGTATTGTTTTGGAAAATGCTGCGGATTCTGTGTTTTTCTTTCTTCATGTTATTAGAAGACTCTACAAACATTTGCTTAGTACTCCTCTTGATAGGCTATTTCTTCTTATTTTTCTATGATACCTTAAATTCATGTTTATAAATTCAATTTGATTTATTTTACATGGAAATTAATTCTAATGTCATTCCAGTTGTATGATTTCAATCACCGCGTTTGTTATGGGAATGGTTCTCGTGAGCAGGTGGCTAGCTCCAAGCATCCGATAACATATCCAAACACCGCAATGAAATTATAAATATGGCAACCAAACAATAGCACCACAATTTGAGTGAGATTGGAAATAACCATAGGTAATATTCATACAGAGCTTAGCGCCGAAAGGAACTTGTCAAAAGACATCCTAACTTTCAGAGTAAGTCATCGACGATATTTCTTGATGTAGCAACAAAGAAGCATAAGAACAGAATGCCATTGAGGTCAATTTTACTCCAAATACCAGCTGATCCTGCTGCTAGGTGCAACAGTAGTCAGCGTTCTTATCTACCACGAAGAAACTCGGCGACTTAACAAGACTGCTGGAAAATATTAATGCAGCTTCTACAGACAGCCAGCCTTGTTAGCGTAGTAGTAGCATGTCTGCCTCACGTTCAAGAGGTCCCGAGTTCGAATCTTGGTTAGGGTGAGTTACCTGGAAGACGAATGTCGGCTAACCCAACTCCATGGACCCCAGATACATTTGGGCATCATTTGACCCATTTCATCCATCGTCCGATATGACTTAACGTTGGAGGACGTAAATTACAAACAAACAAAAGGAAGAAGAAGAAGATATCCCAGTGATTTTCGACACAAAGTTTCTTTTTATCAGAGTTCCCTCCACACATCAGCCTCGGTATTATTATGTTTTGGACGCTGTTAGTAAAATATCTTTATATTTAAAAATGCCAAAAGGACCATAGGCTGCCTGTTATCTAACGCAGTAATCAGTGAGCGTAGACATTGAATAAGGAGAACTAGAACTAGAAGAACTAGAACAAGTTTATAGAACTGGTTTTATACAATGCATTGTCGCGGTGTGAGTAATTCATTTCAGGCAAAATATATGAATATGAAGAATTTGTGATATAAGAGTGCCATTTCACTACTGATTTTCTAGAAACCGTAAACGAACAAAGCAGTACTGTTACCAACAGTTTCCAAGCGAAACTGCAAGAAGATCCACTTTATAAACAGGAAATTCCTTTGCTTCGCAAATTTCTTCCATTACTCAGTAGCTGATATAATATTTATTTCTGTATTAATTTAGCTGTTCGCGATCTCGCCAGTAATTAGAAAATAACACAAAATTATATGGAATAATAAAATTTAACTCTGCTGGAATTTACAACTTGCTTCCAGCAACAGTTGAAGTTATTCGTTCTTATGTCTATTTTGTTTTGGTATTAATTGTTGAAGCGAATATAATGGGTAGCTCAGGGTTAGAAGAATGAGGTTTCTCTCAGGGTATGCGTGGGTATGTGTGAGTAAGGATGGTTATAATGAGATTGGAGTGCCCGTTTCAAACTGGTTTAATGACTGCTTCTTTTTATCATTACATCAAACTTGAAGTTGCCGACCAAGGGTTACCAATATATCACTGTATATAGCTACTGAAGGTGGAATGCTTATTACTCGATAATACTTAATTGGCTCAGTGGTTAGACCGCTTGGCTCTCACCAAGGCGGCCCGGGTTCGATCCCAGGCGACCGCAAAGTGAAATTTGTGGTGGAAAACATGGCGCTGGGGCGGGTTTTCTCCGGGATCTCCAGTTCCCCCCGCCATCTCATTCCACCGGTGCTCCATCTTCATCTCATGTATCATCAGTGTCATCGCCTGCGGTGCCGTATGTAGTAAAAGCGGGCGTTAAACACTACACATTTCATTTCGTTACATATGAACTGACAAATCTTCCTTACGGTTCTAATCTCCTTCGATCAAGACAGAGAAAACTTCTTACTTGGCCGCTAGCCGTGGACTGTCTGTCCTCACACTATACACAGCTGTGTGTGGGTGTGTAACTTCCACATCTGGATGCCCTCTTTTCACACAAAGACTCCCTTTGTGACTGTTTTGTCCATTATTATTATTATTATTATTATTATTATTATTATTATTATTATTATTATTATTATTATTATTATTATTATTATTATTATTATTATTATTATTATTATTATTATTATTATTATTATTATTATTATTATTATTATTATTATTATTATTATTATTATTATTATTATTATTATTATTATTATTATTATTATTATTATTATTATTATTATTATTATTATTATTATTATTATTATTATTATTATTATTATTATTATTATTATTATTATTATTATTATTATTATTATTATTATTATTATTATTATTATTATTATTATTATTATTATTATTATTATTATTATTATTATTATTATTATTATTATTATTATTATTATTATTATTATTATTATTATTATTATTATTATTATTATTATTATTATTATTATTATTATTATTATTATTATTATTAGTCTAGGTCATGCCATTATTGAGGGTCCGAAGAATACCTATTCAAACTAAGCCAAAGTGCTATCCCTCGAATTCTGTTTCTCCCGTGTCTTTTGTTACACAATTCAACTCAACTGCCCCTGCACGTGTTGTAACAAAGATCCAACATTCCTTTGAAATCCATCACGATTTTTTACTTACTGCAATCCTTTAATTTCGGTATCAAATGCCCCCATAGATATTATTTCATTATCCCATAATAAAATAATATATGTCTTCCCGAATGCAACGTAAAATACGAGGACATTTGTTTGCAACCTCTGGTAGTTTTTTACAATTTCCTTTCACATCATTAATTTTGCATGAGACATAGATAGGCATTTCATAAAATTATTTCCATGGTTACATAACAATAGCTCATGTAACATTTATCAACAATCTTATCTGCAATTTGCAACTTTTAAATATCACTCAATGGAAAATACTTTAATCATCATCATCATCATCATCATCATCATCATCATCTCTCTCTCTCTCTCCGTCTGATCAACTTAAAATAAATTCATAAGATGCTACACTTAGAACAATTCATAACTATACACTCCCATGTTTGAATACTCGTACATTAAGAATACCTTTTTCATATATATATATTTCTGAATTCTTCTTCCGGATTCTATATAAGCATTATTTTCAAAAGTCTTTCAATGTTCTGATTTTGATTTTCTTTGTGTCTGTTTAATTTTATTTTGTTCATACAACATTTCCGAATACTTCCCTAGGATTCTTTATAAATATTACTTTCAAAAGTCTTTCAGTGTTCCGATTTTCATTTAGTTTCCTTTCTTTCATCACTTGTTTAGTTTTAAATTTCACTGCATTTTCATTACAGTGTTTATACTTAACCTATAAATGTTATCATTTTGTGTTTCTTCTCATTTTACAATTTTTATTGTAATTTTAGATATTTTAGCCTAAGTTCCCATCATTTACAAGGCGATTCGTCATACCACAACGTTTTTAGAAAATACAAAGGTATTTGGAGGACTTTTCCATGTTCGAAAAACTTGTTTATTCTATATCCCCATGATTTTTGCATATCTAGCTTAGGCATTGGACATCGATATTTTTTCTTCTCTTTCTTACTCATATTCTGATGGCACTGTGTCCCTTGCCCAAAATATTTTAATATTTCTCTTTCATTTCTCACTAGATTTTGAATGCTTTTCGATGTTTCCTTTGTCACCGTGATCTCATTGCATTCCAAACTATCTATGTAAAACAAATGCTATTTTTCAAATATTCTTTGTACTTAAGCTTTTAACAAAGTTTCATATGTTTGATATATTTTCATTAGAACATTTATAGACCCTTAATCTACAGGAAAATGATAAGAAATGTTAAGCCCTAGATTGGTCAAAGAACCGCAGCGCACTTTCAGCATATTTAAACTTTCTGTCACAAGTTGAACTTGAGAAGTAAAAGCTTTATTTTCCACATTTGACCCAAATTCTGTAATGAAATAAGCCGGACATGAACCATTCAAGAGGATTTGAAATCATGTTGAGCTCTTTTCGCGAATAATTGCTGTTTTGAGGTTAGAAGGCCAACAGAACGTGTTGTATGGAGATTAAGCCGCGGTCTCGTAATGACTAAAGCTAGCCATATTATACTTGTGGTTAATGGTCATTTGTCTCTCATAAATTATGCTTGATTTTATGATTTTAGCTGTGGTAGTATACTCAAAATAATGTGTTGACCACAAATCTCGACATTAACATTTAATCGCAAATAATCATTGTGATTATGTCAGTGGTATATGGAAAACTTCAATCAAAGTTAAAGGCTTTATAAAGCGAAGTTTGATATTCTATTCGTTGATTTCCAATGACGATAAGGCAGTCCCAAAACATTAATAAGCTACACACAGAAAATGTGCGCCTAAGATTCGATTAAATAGTACATAATTTAGATTTCAAAATAGAAAATTCAATGTGCCTTCTTCTAAGAGGCCATGAAATACTTCCCCACATGTTGACTTTTACATAACTGGAAAACCATAAGAGTTAACAAAACTCAGGTAAAGGAAGAATATAAAATTTTAAATTTTATAAGCATACAGTTTTTAAAATCATAGGTACAATGCGATCCATATACACCTGAACCATTTCAGTAGGCCATAACCTTCGGACCAATAATAGTACACTCGTGCAACTGTGGGAGAATATAACACACAATTAGGAGAGTATGCTACACTATTTACATCTCTGAGAAAGTGTTGGAAGTATCTTCCATCAGCATATATATGTATTTGCACTCGTCTCACCATATTCTCTGCAGTTTTAAGGAGAGTATCCTCGCCAAAGTTACTTATTTCGGTTCGAATGGATTCCTGAGAACATCAATTTTCCGTGGCCTATTCTTGTACACTATTTTTAAATAACCCCACAAGAATAATTCCGGTGAGTTCAGGTCAGGGTATCTGGGGGGACACAGACCTTTTGAAATCATTCGTTTATCAAAGAAACTGCTTAAAAGTTCCACGGTGTAATTGGATGTATGGCACGTTGCTCCATCTTTCTGATAATAACCTTCTCTCAGTTCAATATCATCCAGCTGCCTCTCAAATATATTAAAGATACTCATATAAGCTTCAGTATGTACAGTCGCATTAAAGAAAATGGGACCAACGATCCTGGAAGCTGACACCGTGCACAATACTCGAACTCTTTCATCATGCAATGGGGATTCGTGGATCACTTGAGGGCTTACAGCAGCCCAATATCCGTTTTTGTATCTTTATGTAGCCTGACTGATGAAACCATGCCTCATCTGTAAACCACGTTATGGAGAGAATGTCTGGACGTGGAATAAGAGTAACCTGAAACCATCGACAGTAACTGATTTGTTTATCATAAATTGCCTGTCTCAGTTGTTGCACCATATGCACTCTGTAAGGTCGTAATTCCGATTTCTTCTCAGCTCTTTGACATGTTCCATATGGATACCTCAATTCCTGGCTGAGTCGACGCAATGATTTGTTTGGAGAATGCAATAGCCTTCTGCGAACATCTGTAACAGTCTCTGCATTCAATGGCGCTCTGTTTTTCACTCTCACTAATGAGTATACCAGTTGCCTCCGGCTTTCTTACGAGCGATAAAATTGTTGCTTTCGTCGGAATATCGCGTACATTAAATTCTCTTCGGAATTCCCGTTGTGGTATTACCAAGGAATCTGTCTTCCAATATGTTTTCAAAATGTAAACACGCTCTCGTAGTGAGTACGGCATGTTGCTGTTATGACTGCATATTTAAGGCTGTCAATGTCAACAATTGTCAGTCTAGTCAGTGCTCCCAGTGCCACTGAGATCATTAAAACAAATTTATATATTCTACGAGCTTTCAAAGGGAACTTATGGCCTATTTAAATGGTTCAGCTTTATATGGATCGTACTGTATTTTTATCAGGCTTTTTAAATATATTACACTTTGCTTTAGACTCGTCATTATTTTAAACAGTACACACTTAAACGTATGTCCGTTCTTCAATTTCCCTTTTGCCCTTGAAACGTGTATGCAGTATTCGAATTGATCTAATTGATCGACTTGTTAATTTAATAGTGCAGTGCCTTAGCCTTCATTATGTATATTAATATATAAAGTGTACTCTGAAGTATTTGTCTTATAAAGGGATGCCCTATTAATACTGTTTATTGTAATGTTAGCTCGGTTTGATACTCCCGTGTGTGATGAGAAATTTGATACTATAATTAGATTTTGCTTTCAGTTTGTGTTATGTGGTAAAACAGCAGTAAATAATATTTGTTGAATATTTATACTCCTCCAAGTTTTGGATGAATTCATTCAGATGCGCACACAACAATAAGGGCACTATAAGTTAATGCTTTTGTTATAATATGCTGGATACTTCTAAGCTCTAGCTCACATCACTGCGAATTGTCCATAACAATGGTTACCAGAAATTGTCAGAACTTACTCATTTAGACATTTGATACAATGTCTAGTGTCAGCTTATTGTGACTCTCCCTTAAGCTATAATCCAACCCAGATGAATTCAACGCATCCAAAATAAGTTCATAAAAACCAAGAAGGTTGGTTACATATAGTTATAAAGAGCAAAGCAGATGACATATAAAGTTAAAAGAATGAAGCTGCTATAAGCGGTATTATAATAGTAAGACCCTATCGGATGAATACTCAGCACTTAGTGAACAGGCATAAAATTGTCTTTTCTATGATAAATGTGTTAGAGCAATTAGCTCTCACAATAAATGACGACTCACTCTTTTTATGCAATTCATGCTCATTAGACTTGTATTTTCTGCCACAAGTAATCATATCAGTAGATATATAACGTCTTACCTATTAATTAATATTCTAATATTTATCCAAGCACGCCACAACTTACCAGTTTTGAATCAAATGCTAAACGGGCGACGATGAGAGCTTCGTGGAGGAAATGTAAATATTTTAATTCTTGGACTATTAAAACTACGTTTTATTAACAAATATTCGCATAGGAAAAATAAACGTACCTGTGTCAATGAGGAAGTGAAACTTCTTGACCAATTAAACAGTTTATCGGTTAATGACGCTAGATACATTTTTTGTCATGGATAGGAGTGAATTTTGTCATTATAATAGTCTAACAAACAATAACGAAATATTGTTCTCACAACCTAATAACTGCCACACGGCATAGGCTTCATTTAAACTGATCAGCCGGCAGGGAGAAAAACAACTGAAGGAGAAGCAAAACAGAAAATGCCCTGGGTGGAGCAGGCAATTTTCACAATATGATTAGAGTAGAAAATATAAGCACCTGTACTGCATACCAAGAAACTACAACATTTTGAGGAATTTAATTGGAAGTCAGATACAGGAGCATATGGATGGAAGATAAAAGTCCAAATATTTAATGGACAAAATAAAGGAAGATATTTGTAAAAGTGCACATACGTGGAAGGTGCTGAGTTTAAATTGAAAGAAAAAAATAAACTAAGAGATTTCATGGGAAGAGATGTCTTGCCAAGGGATAGGCTAGGGCGGGGCTATTTCGCTCATAGGGCTATTCCACCCGAAATAAGCAGATTGGTTTATTGCCCAACAATCATGGGCAGCGATGAGATCGCTGCCAGTTCGCTGTCAAGCTTAATATTTGTGCTACGTTTCTACCAATTTACTTGGGGTTTTAGGCTGCTGTTTGAACAGTATTAACTGAAGAATATTACAAGATAAGTAAAAGGTTGCTGTTTTGCCTCGAATAAAAATACAATTTGTAACTTAGGGTCTAGTATCTGCAGATAGAGAGATATTTGATTGAAAATCAGTGCCAGTGTAGGTTATAGTTTGAATTACGTTCATGCATAGCAGATGGAGCGTTTCTTTTATTATAACTGTCACATGGTGCGCAATTTTAAAAGTTCAACATTTCGGGCTATTTCGCCAAACAGAGGTTATTCTAGCCCTTGCAAAATAGGTGTTTGGTACTTTTTAAGCCAATTATTTCTTCTACATATATTACTGAATTTTATTTGATCGTTTCAGATGGTACGCACATATAAACAAAGGTAACTGGAAGAAACTGGACGAGGACGGCATTGCTCGTGCTCTTACGAGCGTATTAAACGGCGATGTATGAGGGGGGGCAGCGGGCCCTTCTAGAGTGCCTTACTCTGCACTAGAGGATCGTGTTCATGCACATCAACGTCAAGAAGCATTCGGAGGATGAGTGTACAAATCAGTTGTACATCCTACAGTGTTCAGTTTGGAGGAGGAGAAAGATTTAGTTTCCAGGTTAAAATACTTGGCAGCAAGAGGCTTTGAAATTATTTACATCGGAGCAAAAGGAAAGAAAAGCGTAGACTTATTGTGAAACTAAATTGTGGAATTGAAGAGTCAAGTGATTACTTGGTTCCAATCCAAAGAGAATACAGTGATGAGGCAGATGCACCATGTGGATTTTGTGGGTTAAAGTTTTATTCTCTGAAATCAGCAACCAAAGGAGACTGGATCAAATGCCAGAAATGTCTACTATGGGTTTCACGTAGTGTGCATTGGGGCAAATGCATATGCATTTAATTAAAATGAAAAAGTACTGTGAGCAGTATTAGTCCCAGGGCCGCGCGGAAAAGCCCCGTTAATTCTGATATTTTCTTTCTGTGCAACATTCACTGTTTTATTTGATCACTATGAACAATAGCAAGTAAAATATGTGTGTTTATAACGTCTGTACGCTTTAAGGGATTAACTAAGACCTTCTTCTCTATGTTTAACATAAAAGGCTGTTTTTATTTGCTTTATAACACCATAAATTTGAAATGAGCGGAATAGCCCCACTCTACCCTATAGATAAATAACTGAAGAAAGACGCAATCGCCCTTAAACTTCAGTTAGAGAATATTATATGCAGGCCAACAGAAACTTAGAGCGCAGGGGAAAATTGAGAAAACTTGTGTTTGCAGAGAAAGAATTCGCCTCAGGCGAAAATAATTGAGTTCCTTTTTATGGAGTCTCTTTAAATGCTCTTGGGCAGAAAGCTTTAATTTAGAGACTGGTTGATAATATAACTATCGATCACCAAGTGCATGCATATGACTAAGTAAATATTGGTCATTTGATGAACTTATGCTCTTTAAATATCCAGCGCAAGACGGGCAAAGTGGAAAACTAACTTTGTTTCTATAAGGAGAAGCGAAAGCACAGCTAATTACACTGAATGATCGAAATACAAACTAAGAGCAATTTCCAATTCTTATTTCATACCTATACAATAGGGACGATCTAACTCTGCAATAGTTAATTTATTAATATGCAAATACATATGAATACATGTGTATATATGTGTGGATACATATAAAGATATGAGGCCATCAATTATACATGTCCTCAATTAGTAGGTTTCAAATTTTTATGCATTTTAAAAACATTCATGTAAATTAATAAAATGCAGAGTAGAAGGTATAGAAAGACAGTTAATATGGGGAAGCCTAGAAAATATGAAATCAATACAATTTTACAAGCAAATAAAAATAAATTTCGGACGAGAACCATATGTAAATTACTGCAAAAGGCAAGAGAGAGAAGGATTAGCATGGATTAGAACAGGAATGATATTTCTAAGAGGGATAAGAGGTAGGGAAAAGGACATTTGTGAATTGTGTGGGGGAAAAGAAAGCATAGAACACTATGTCACATAATGCGAGGAGGTTTCAATATGGAGAAAAATAGGTATGGGAGGAAAAATAGGAGAAAAAAGAGAAGAGAATAGTATCTATAAAAATGTTGACGGGCCGGGAGGAAAAGAACGTAAGAAGCATTGGTGGGCTATTGCAGAAAGTAAAAGAAAAAATGGACCAGAAATGTAAAGAGTATTGGAAAGGAAGATCAGGGAGAAGAATGGGACTAATTAAGTAACAAGGAGGTACGGAGGTTAAGAGCTACCTGGCAGAGCAGATGACTAGGGTGTCATGTAAGCCAAGGTAGCAACAACGTAAGGACAAATAAATGTTTGTAGGTTGTAGTAAATTGTAAAAGTTTGGAATATGCACAGTATATATCAATATAATATTAGCAAAACTATGTTTTAAACACAATTTCAGTTCTAATAGAAAATGCTACAGGTAATTTTTAGGTTCTACTGATTCAAAAAAGGCCTTGAGAACAGGAGAAAAATTACAAAAAATAAGAGAAAAATATAATAAAACAACTACCAGTTTATAAAAACAATGGATGCTCCAGAGGTCCACAGGTAGTCCTAGTCGGGCGGGGCTATTTTTCTTTTTCCCCGTCCGGGTGTCTTATGCCGCAGTACCTAGCCGCTTTGCGGCTTAACCTGCGAAATGAGGTAGTAATTGGTTTCATGTTCTGCTGGGACAATGAATGCTGAAACCCACAATTTGCTGTTAAATATCATATATAAATATCTCGTTCCAGTTTCAGTGCATATATGTGGCCATCACCTAATTGTGTACCTCATAGCGTATCTTGAGTAGCCCTCTGTATTTGGGTAAAGAAACGTTCTACATAACATGAGGTCGATCTTACATGCTGGAAATGAGAAACATCACTAACGGACACATTTTCAGTTCATTTATAAAACTTCAATAAGTCTACTGAAGGTTTGAATACCTTTTTCATCAAACAAATCTGAATTTATTTTCTTATAGATTCTGCTTCTAAACCTAGTGTAAATATTTTCTTCAACAAATGTATTCCTTTAAATGAATTACTCAGTAGCTCAATAGAAAATACTATTTTGTTTATTGAAGGAATCAGGAAATAAACATTGAAATATATGAAGCCTCAAGCTTTAAATCATAGATAACCTAAATTATATGAACATCCTCTTTCTCTGGATCATTTACTGCCGATTAGAATGTCTTTTATTGTTCGACATACTATACAATGGCCCTAAGCTCAGTACCCCAACGCATGACTGCCGGTGTAGGAGCCAGTGGAAGATCAGGATTGATATTTATGAGAGTATTAATCGATTGTGGGGCTTTTATAAACTGTTTTTGCTCTTCTTGGACTAACTTGTCCACTTTAGGATAAAGACTGCAGTTTGCTCACACTTATAACAGACGGCAAGTCATTCGATAAAGTTATTCCATGACATCAGGGAGCTTTCTCAATATTTTCTGAGTCGGTAAAGAAGTATGATAAATGTTTGCACCATTTAGCCATAAGTTTTCTGAGGCTGCATTAGACGACTTAGCTGTTCTTACATGATTTGCAACTAATTTTAACATCATTTTTATGTTTTCTCACAAGATAACTAAAAGTTTTGCTGTGAAATACTTTCGTAATTTTTCAAAACACCCACGATTATATTTGCCACTGTTCTGACTGTGGTAATGTTCAATGTTCAACTGACATTGGTAGTTCCTTCAATGGGAACTCATATAATTTCATGTTTTCACAAATAGGCCTTTCGAGACTTAATGTTTTCTCATAGCAATCTGGAAGATATTTGTTCCACGGTACGAATTCATCATGATGATTTCTATTTGTACGTTTAGTGAGAAAATTTTCGAGTTCCGAAATGTTCACCACAAAAAAGTGGAAGCAGAAATAAATTCTTACACAAATGTGACTTAAATTCTGAATTTTATGGTACCTATACCAGAAGAAGGGCATGGTGTTGATTTTCATAAAATAAATTTCCAAGACAAAGCAAATGAGTAACTGCTATGTGCTTAACGTTTTATAAAAGTTTCACTACCCAAAGACAGTTAAAATTGTATTTTTCATCAATGGTGAAAGGGTTTCTAAACTCTATAACGTAGTTATGCAAACGTTTGCGTACACACTATTTGACTTTTGACATTTTGAGTTTGCTCTGCTAATTAACACGCTTAGTTGCTTATGTGTGATGCTTGAAACTAACAAAACACCAAAAAAAATAGCGCGTTCAACATATTACCTCATTTCCTAGGCACGTTAAACAAATATCTACTCTCGGGATACAATTCTGTGCTTCCCGGGGTCACTCATGCAACTGAATCTGGAAATACCTAGTGGTATCATTAATGGATAAGTATTATTCTCATAAACTATTATATACACCTTATATATTTAAAAAGAATATAAATGAAAACAAATACATATCTTCACGCTAAAACATGGGTCCAATTTATGACAATTGCTTTCTTATGCTACTAACTCTGTTATGGTAAGAGATTCCTCTGTTGAAAAATATATTTTTTCTCTTTATTTTGTGGCTTTATTATTCATTTTTAGCGGGGTGTTTTCGGCATTGATATTGTGGTGAAGCTATACCCTTGTGTCTATTCTCTGTGGCATTATTTATTATGCAGATGTTGATATGGCTAGCGGACCTGGAGTGAAGATAGATTCGTGTTCTGTGCGCGAAGCTAACATAGTGTGGCACTTGTTTCTGTTTTTTCTTGGTGAACCTTGATAGGGAATAGACGTGTAGCAGATTGTGGTGCAATCTCATCTCTCTTGAATCCAACTTAAAACGTAAATGTGTTTTTGTTTATTGTAATTGTACCTAAAATTTATTAAATGTGCTAAATCAAAGTAATTTTCGTTGTTTTAAAATTGTAATTTAGATGTCAATAAAACGATCTTTTGGTGTACCGAAGCCTCTCATGCCATTCGAATTGACTCTTAATACCATCTAGTTACGTTCCCCCAGTTCGTAATTAACGTAAATTAAAATAGTTACGACAATATTATATTTGAAAGTTCTATTTCTGTAACGTTTGCACCTTTAATAAATAGCCTTAATTTTAAAATGCCCTTCGCAAGCGCTTCTGTACTTTGAAGATATATGTGAGGGTAGTGTTTAAAGAGTAACAAATGCTGAAAGAACTCATCAGCCTCAATACATTAACCTTTTATCTGGTGGTTGAAGATGAATTCTGTTGCTATGGGAGAAAAACCAGTATTGGAACAAGAAGAAACCAAACATCACTCCCGAAGGGCAGACATCGATTTTTACCACAAAGGGAGCCAGTCTGCTTATTTACTTTTTTCAAGCCACAGAAAAGAATGTTAACTGTAATTAAAGAATCACTAGGAAGTCTTAAAGGGAAAGAAAGGAGCTGTTTGTTTGAGCGTGAGGTTCGCCAAGACTCCGGCGGAACAATGGATGATTCTTCAAATAATGGAGGAGGGTCACTAAAGGATGCCCTACAATACAATAAATCTTCTATTGAAGTAGAAGCAATTCGTTAAGTACAAGAGAATTTTGTTGAAACAATTAAGAAAAAATTGCTTTAATTATCTTTTTTGTACAAAATATTCATTCGAAGTTGTGAAACAAAGTAGGCTTAAAAAACTAAATGTTAATAGATGTCACATAGTTTATTAGGTATATTCCTTGATTACTTTTTTAAATATATCACATGTTTATAACAAGAAAATAATGTAGTGTTCATAATTTAATTGCCAAGTTTATATAAAGACGCAATTCTACTTTATTCGCAGATAACACAGAAATGATATGTAAAAAATAGTTCTAGTGTAAGTATTACTTGAGAAATTCTTAAAAAGCATGTAGAAAAATCAAATGCCAGGAAACCTAAATGAAGGGCCAAGTTTATATAAAGACGCAATTCTACTTAATTCGCAGATAACACAGAAATGAAATGTAAAAAATAGTTCTAGTGTAAGTATTACTTGAGAAATTCTTAAAAAGCATGTAGAAAAATCAAATGCCAGGAAACCTAAATGAAGGGCCAAGTTTATATAAAGACGCAATTCTACTTAATTCGCAGATAACACAGAAATGATATGTAAAAAATAGTTCTAGTGTAAGTATTACTTGAGAAATTCTTAAAAAGCACGTAGAAAAATCAAATGCCAGGAAACCTAAATGAAGGGCATCATATGTTTCAGAATAATAACATTAACCGGTTTTCATTAAACTGATTAGGAAGTAAAACCTGAACATAATCAAATCAAATATTACTGTAAAACAATAAGAATAGTATAAAGGTTAAAGGGTACTGAACAAACTTTATTGACTGGCAGCTGGGCAAGTATAGGTCGAATGACTCAACAGCATTGCCTAGTAGAGATAAAGGGCTACACATAGAACCATTACTTTTCCACAGTATTGTTCCATTATTCTTCTACATACAATTTCATTGTTATATTGACTTTTATAACATTTCTTTTACACAATAACAAAATGACTTATTCACATTTAACATACCGTTTCTACCTGCTTGCCTCGAGTCCCGGCCTCAATACACATAACCCTGGTTTTCCTTGAATTGATGACCCTCCTCTCCCTTGTATCCCTCGTTCTAGTTTTCTAACCCTTAATTGATATTTATTCTTTGTTAATCTTAAACATTTCTTTCAAATTTTTCCCAGATATTCACCTATAATTCTTAAATTCTTTTCTCCTTTTACCAATGACATTTTTTATTATTATTATTAATACCTGCCCCCCATCCCTAAAACTGCCCCACTTTTGTTGCCAAATTTGTTCTCTCCATATCTTTGTTTGTTTGCAATAAAGTATACTATGCCAATCTGTATCCTCTTCTCCACACATTGGGCATTTCCCTGTATCCTTTTCATATCTAATACCTTTCAAATTTCTAACTCCTGTCCTTGCCCAGGCAAATCCTTCTCGCCCTGACTTATTACACACATCTATGTACTTCTCCCTCCCCCACACTGTTTATTTCCCTAAATATCCTCAATAATCTTTTCTCCCTTACATTGGTAAATATAACTTGGCTATCTAAATCTTCCAGCCTTAATTCTACCTCTTTCCAAAAGCCCCTATAATAATACTCTTCGTTTCTATAAATATGTCCCATACCTATCTGTTCCATCAGTTCCCTTACTTTTTGCGCCCAAGACTCTCCCCATTTGCTTCTCATCTGCAAAATAAAACATTCCTTGATAATATTGTTTTCCTCCAAATTAGCAACTCTGTATAGATATTTCAATGGCCTTGAGACAATTTTAACGCTTGTTGAATGTCTTCCCAACTCTTATTGTGCTGCCCCATTAGGTGAAGCTACCGGTAAGCCCAAAATATATTTACAGAAAGATTTATTAATAACATCCATCTCTTCCCATGCTTCATCCACTCCCCATATCTCTGTCCGATGCAACATCTTATTTTCCACTATGACAGTATAGATTCTATCCAGCCATTTGACATTAATGTCAAGTAATTTCCTTAAACATGCTCTTACAATACTCATGGTGATTTTACCTTTGGCTAGAGATAATTTTTTCTATTCAGTCCGTTTACCATCACAGCTCAATCTTATCCCCAAATAATCAAATCTCTTTACGACCTCTATTTCTCTTCGATTTATTTCCCATTTCTCATCTTTACGCAATCTATACCCTTTCTTAAAAACCATGATCTTCGTTTTCTTATCGTTAACTTTCAACCCCCATTTTTGGCAATAACTACTTATGGCTTCAATTACCCTTCTCAGCCCTCCAACAGATATAGAACCAATTACTAAGTCATATGCAAATAACAACCCTGGTATTTCTTTTTTCCACAGTAAGTTTGGAGAATGGACACCTGTTCGAGAAGGTATGTCTACCGTCGGTAAAGTTATTGTAACTAATCTCAAGTAATCAGATTACAAAACACTTCAATAGTCTAGTCATAATCATGTTCATCTTTAGTACTTACTTAATATGTTCCTTTCTAACCAATTTGTCGTGCTTTTACATCGAAATGAGCCTCCTTCTCGCACAATGCCGAGCTCCTTGAGAAAAAGCCAGTATGTTTATTCCAGTTCGAAGGCTTAACTGCTCTAGTTTTTGGTATTCAGTTATTGTGCTGCTGAAACGTTTGCTTGGATTTCGTTGTTGTCCATATATACAGTTTTGATGCCTATGGTGGCCGAGAATCTATTAGCTATCAGCTTGCCATATTTCTGTTAAATCCACAGGAGCACTAGCCCCTTGTCTGTTCCTCAAGAGCCTAGAGAGAGTGCAGAACAAAGGAAAACATGACACAGTATAAATTTAGATATTACTTTGCTTTTAGACCACAGCGACAGTGTAAAGAGTTTCTCTTTAGTCCCAATAAGCAAGACCTCTAAATACAGTTATTACCTCATCTACTGCTAGTCCCGAGTTCGAAACTCGGTAAGGGTGAGTTACTGGATAAGATTTTTCCGGAGTGTTCCCTTATCCCTACAGACGAATATCGGGTAACTCTAAGCTCTATGGACCCCGGGCTCATTTAAGCATCATATCACCCATTTCATTCATCGTCCAATATATCTTCATGTTGGAGGAACTAAATTAAACTACTACTACTACTACTATGGGAATTCTGGGTTTATTTCGCCCTCTTCAGCCAGCATGCTTATTGGTCTTGGGGGAGGGAGAGATGGCTCCTATTTTTAATTGCTTATATTATTTACATAGCTTTTAAATATTGTCACGACAACAGACACAAAAGTTTCAGCACAAATAAGGAAACAGTCGGCGGATAAAGTTTCATGATAATAATGAGCCTTGCTAAGCAGTTAATGATAGCGCGGCTATTGTAAACAGATACCGCCGGCAACGCAGATAGGTGAGATGAAAATCTTGCAGGCCAAGGCGTTTCCGGAAGGTGATAGTATATTCGGATTACGTCATTAGATGCCTTGTTGATTCCAGAAAAATCTAGTGATTGTACAGAGCAGTCTGGAATTCATGAATAGATGTATAAAAAGGAAGCCATGGCTAGTGATGAGTCAGTTGTGTAACAAGAGTGTTGTTATAACGAGAGCTAATGTAATCAGCTGTCACGGTTTTTTATTATCATCGACCTTGGAAGATTGTGTTATTATGTGATGTAATGTTGTTACGTGAGAATTGAACAGTGTATCTCTATGGAAATAAAGGAGATTTTTAATTTCTGCAACTCGGCTTTTTAATTCTACGAACCCATAAAGTGGCAATATTTACATTTTTTTGTTTTAATGTATTTTTTTATTTATTATTATTTTTATTTATATGTAATATTTATTTATTATCCGTGAGGTCGTCAGTTGGATGTCCGTTCTTCATTGCAGGAGTTGTCATTGGTGTTGTTGTATTTGTTGTTGTTCTTTTGCTTTTTCGCTTGGCTTCTTTTCTTGATGTATTTGGTTTGTTTCTTTTTTGTATTGTTTTGCGGTGTTGATGATCTGTTGCGTGTATTTTGTAGTATTCTTCTTTATTGTTTCATCCATTGTTGCGGTTTTTGCTATTTCATGTATTTCACTGCTCCTGGACCATGGTGGTAGTTTCATTGCTAGTCGTAGACGTTTTCGTTCGAAGCCGAATTTCTGTCCTTTGTTTTTTGGGATGTGATGGGTCATAAGGCGATTGCAGCATATGTAAAGTTTGGTCTGATTATAGTTTTATATAGCTGTGTTAGGGTGCTTGGGGATAGTGCTTCCTTCCCTATTTTGGCTAGGAACTACTGCTAGGCAGTGGTATTAAGCATTTATTAAAGTAGCACCGTTGTGTATCTGTCTCGTTATACTTCTACCTAAATAATACTCCTTTAAAGAAAGTTCAGACTATATTCCGAGTACGTGGAAATTAAGTTTAGTGGAAAAATACAGCATTTGCAACTTGTACTTTCTGCATTGTTTTTCCTTATGGACATTCTATAATATGTTTATGGGATGCTTATTTCTTAGTTTCTAAGATGCGCTCTTTAGAAACAGTTTCTGAGTCTAAATATTACTTAGGATAATCCAAGCTTAATTTTCTTAATACGGCGTCACTTGATATATTTGTAATAAAGTATTAAAAATGTAAAATAACATACACTTGCTACAATTTAATTCCATTTAACACTATCTTCTTTAATATTAACGAAATTTAAGAACATTCAACGAATACATTTCATTTTTATGAAGAATAGCCTAAAACATACATAGGCATTTTAATGGAAATTGTGATAATGTTCAGAACATGTTCCATATAAAAATAGTTGGGATAGAGGAATTTTGTTAAAAAATTGGTGTATTATCCTCGAAAGAGGCTGAAGGGAAATATAGGATGTGCTATTTATCCGACTTTTTGTTTACAGTTGTCCTGTTCGAGGACAGACAGACAGACAGACAGACACAAAAGTGCTTTATCTCGATTCGGGGATCCACAAGGTCCATTTATGGTTAAATCTCGGTATTCAATATTTAGTGAAATAAAATAAACTTTCCCTTTGCTGAAACTATACAGGTAGTATGGAAAATAAACATTTATATTCCTTGACTAAATCTAAACCTGTTGTATATTCCGTATATCGTAGTGCAGCTTCTTTCTTGTGGTTAAAATGAGATTATTTACTATTCATTTGCATATACAATTTAATACTTCTGTAGTTTTATACAAAACACTTAGTTTCCTCCCTTCTTGGAACTACTTCAGTAAGAAGTAAGTAAGATTTAAGTGTAAACATTTCTGCAATGAACGATATAATTTCGAAGCGAAATGAAAAAGTTAGTTAAGTTTCAGCCCTGCTTTCAGTGAAGAATAGTCTTGAGTAGCTCTTCATGATGGAAGATGCTCAAGAAGTCAAACACACATACAAGCCGTCAGAGCTCTGTGTTTATCTGCGCTGTCTGTGCCTCTCCCTGGCATACAAACATGCACATAACAAATGAGTCTGGAGAAAAAATACGAAAGGAGATCCACTTTCTTCCATCCTCGCTTCGATTCATCTACATACAGTTTAAGGATCACAACATCGCTCTTTAAAGAACTGCACTGTACAGCTACAAAGACATGCATCTTGCCTGTATGTTTCAAATGACACACTCATACTCTCTCGCTTCTTATAGGTCAACTTGCTTTCAAAGCATCGATAAACATAAACTTCTTGCTGGTCATTCATGTGCTTTGCCTTCATAGGCTGAATGGGAGCCCCTGTTATTCGACATCGAATGAATGTCCCGGGGGTTTTCGATTTGAAATTTCTCGGTTCCGTCAGAATGTGCAGAAGGTTATCGTCCAAATGTACACTGCTAAGTCAGGCTTTCGCCGGCTCCCATTGCTACAGCGCTTGGGCGGGTAGTGCCGGGTGTTCTCCAGGTAGCCGGTCAACCCTTTTACATTAGGAAACTCTGTGCGTCCCTATCGTCTGCGTTGATCGATACTTTTTTTTTTCATTTAAAAAACATATATATGTATTTTTCCTTTTGTTTCTTATTTAACCGTTTTTTCATTATATCTATTTGTTTTCTTGTTTGTTTTCCTAGTTTCACACATATTCACTATACACATAAGCACCCATGTCCAAGGCGGGACTCGAACCCGCGACCCTCTACGCGGCGGAACGCTAGAGACACACGCTTTAGCAACCACGGCTACGAGGGCCGGCTATAGTGAAGCCTTCTGTGGTTCGTACATCTCATCAGTTCATCCTGAGGGTGTATGCCTAGAAGAACCGTTTCAGGTAGAGGTGCATTACACAACATGTTCTATCCTATCCAATCCTATCCTATCCTATGTGTATTTCTGGTGTCAGGGTATGTAGATAACTAGGGAAATTAAACAGAAAAGAGAAAGGGAGAGCAAAATCTCACAATCCATTATTAATGTAATTCCTGCATCTTCTTCTATAATTGATCCTCGTTTAATGACTTTGTTTTAAACTCCACTTCTTTAACAGCCATTCGAAGTATGAAGTAGGAAAGTTTGACTAAAACGTAAGGACTCTTGTTTTTAAATTTAGTTAGAGGGAATGTATGTTTTTGAATGCTAAAGTTATTTAGAAGTGTCTCTCAATAAAATATAACAAAATTAACCTTTCATTTTTTTAAATTCTGAGATTTTAATGACCAAAGTTCGTATATTTGACATTTATCGTGCGATGAACTATGTATGCCTAATAAAATGTAACAACATGAATTATAAACATGATTTGTTTTTGCTCAATTTCTTCTCGGGCAGCAAGCAAGGTGAAAAGACGATTAGAAATCGACGTTTTGGAGTGTGCATCTCACCCATAATCACGATATTTATAGTTAGTTACTAACACTCCCCACATGGCAACCTTGGCCTTCGGGGTAACCTCACCCCACCAAGTGATGACCGGACCCATTTCTCAGGTGGAGGCACCCAGAGGGCGGTGTCCATTACCTCCGATGATAGGGTGATAGTGAAGATGGCGGTGAGGTGAGAGGACCTACAGTTTTTACCGTGGACTCCGAACCACGTTGGGCATAGGGGATACTTCACGTGTGCTAGACAGAGGTGAAGGCGTGGATAGGGCCTACTTAAAATCGCCAACCCCAGAGCCGGGAATCGAACTCGGGTCCCTTAGAACGGGAGCCGCGAACGAAACCACCGCGCTACCCCGGCGCCCTCACGATATTTATTAAATGTTATAATCACAAATAAAACACTGGATATAACATAAATATAAGCAAAGACAAAACACTATCAAAATTCGCATTACTCAACAAAAGACAGTTTTCTGTAAATTAAATGCCAGGTCAGGAGATGTTTTATTTTAGTTTTATGACTCTCAGAAATTAGGATCGCTAACTCTTCCTTTCGTTCTCTGTGCAACTATCACTATCATTTTTATCATAATCATAATCATAAGTTATTCCATTAGATTGCATTTAAAACTCACAAGTAAATTACGAAGTGCATAAGAACTGCCACGTCTCCATGAACAAATGTAATGGCTATACTTGGAACAAATGTCTCAGTCTGCATCATTCGTTGTTTCTGCACACATTTAGAAACCAATAAAATATTATTTTTGCTACAAGGAGTGGACAAACTAATTATTTTATCCTGTTTGCATGAAAAGTAATAAGTGAACAGCTGCAACAATAAACTGTAGTAAAATTGAAGTTGAAAAATCAATATAACGTTTTAATTTTAATTGCGTAACCTCCTCATACAAATACAATCACAAAATGTCTGTTTGTGCTATTTTTCATGCGCTTTACATTATGGACCTATGAAAGATGCAGTCCAATAAAGGAATTTGTTAAATATTGTCAAGCTAAAAATAAGTCAAAAGGATGGCTAAGACAAATAGCAGTAGATAACTACTGTTGGTCCACATGGGTTCTCCCTTCTAGAAGAGTGGGTCTTGTTCGGAGATTTTGAGAAATAGGTTAGTGGAGCCAATTTATAGACGCCCAGCGGAGTTAAACCTTTGTTACCTTGAGAAAAGTATATGCACTTCCTTCTATAAGATTCCATGCAGAACATTTCATGTAGCAAATCATGGACTAACTAAAATATAATCATTCACTTTTAAGGGCAAATTTTCTTCTTTCATCGTATTATTGATTGGGTATTTCTGATTTCATATCCCATACTAAAAAAGTTGGTTTTTACATTTGGCCCTTGGCCGCCTTATGTTCCACGAGAGATTTACCAGCAATCATGAACATGATTCTATCAGCTTACTTGATATTGTATAACGTCTGGTTGGCTTTATCCCTAAAGCCTTCTTTATGTTGCACTCCTAACTTTATCTTGTAATGATATTCCCATCCACTGATTGAACAATCTGGGAAATGGTATACAGGACTTTCCGTATTTATGTTAGACTAATGAGAATCTTTGGATTTTTACTTTCTGCATCTGTTTCCAGCTTCCAACATTTTGCGAAATATAACAATGCACGCTGCCACCCGCCGCCATTACCACTCCTTACAAATGTAGATTCATTTATTGATTGATTTACCCTTACAGTTTGATGCAGAATTGCATTGTATAGTTGTTAAAGTTAAAGATAATTGTTAAAGATCAACGGAGTCCAGAGATGTTGAGTTTGGTAGCAATATACTTATATCCCCTCTAGAACCCAAAAGTAGATATGCCAATGTTAGGTTGTGCCGTTTGTTTTCTCCCCGGCACATTTTTACATTCCCTTCCGGTTCGAGGGCGCTGCTGTCTTGTTGTTTGGGCATTCCGCCGTTCCTCTCTGGGGGCGCTGCGGTGCCCGAGGCTTCTTGGGTGGCTCCCTCGAACCGGGAGGTAGTGTGTGCCTGGTTGGTGTCGCGTTGGTGTATCTAAGGGTAAGTGCTCCATGTTCGGGTTTCCCGATTCTCTCTAAGGGTTTTTCATAAATTGTCTTTTGGTGAGCCGTGTGGTTTTATGGGGCTCTTTCTCCCAGATTTGGACCAGAAGTAGATAGTTACTTTTATGTGTCTCGTTGGTCAATGCAAAGTGTAGCAAAAAAAAAAAAAAAAAAAAAAAAAACAAGAAAATAAATCCATGTTAAGGTTTTGATAGAGGCCTGTGGTTTTAAATTCATCCCATGACCCTGGGTTGGCCCGCACATATTGGTAAACCACGCTCTGCTACCAATATGTGCGGGCCAACCCAGGGTCATGGGATTAATTTAAAACCATGAGCCTCTATCAAAACCTTAACATGGATTTATTTTCTTGTTTTTTTTTTATTTGCTACACTTTGCATTGACCAACCAGACACATAAAAGTAACTATCTACTTCTGGTCCCAATCTGGGAGAAAGAGCCCCATAAAAACACACGGCTCACCAAAAGACAATTTATGAAAAACCCTTAGAGAGAATCGGGAAACCCGAACATGGAGCACTTACCCTTAGAAACACCTACGCGACACCAACCAGGTACAAGGTGCTCGTGAGCAGAACGTGAGAATGAGAGATAAACAGATAAATTAAAAGTTTTTTACCAGAAAGTAGTTAAATACAACTACAGTAAAATATGTACGAGTTCAAAGATATCTTGACAAGCAATTGTTTCCAGGAATCATGTACGTATCACAAATGATAACATATTGTCACATGTGACTGTATTAATTAATACTAATAATAGTTGATGTGACTTCAGTTGTACGTGTGACGTCACTCCCCCACTCCATGACTTGTTGCTTAAAATTTTGCATAAGCGAGTTGCTCGCTCTCTCTTGGACTAGATTTTGGCTCGGATAGATGCATTTGTAAGCAACCTCTTGAGGGCAGGTGACTGGCCGCTAAGGCCACCTTTATAATCTGCTTATTTGTAGTAAATATTCTTAAAAATGAATTCTACATTTTATCAGTATTACCACACCTTTGTATAAATGAAACCTAATAGAGAATCCCAACCTCTCGCCAAGCATGCATTCCGTACCAATTGAACTACTCTCCCACGTGTACGATCTGGCCATGTGCTCCTTAGCTTTTACAATCCAAGGTTAGGTCGTCACAATATAAAGAAGCCATTTATGGTGAACTTGCCTTCCCTTCATTCACGAGGTGTTCCACCTTTGGTTTGTTAATGTTGGCTTTGGGATTAATTTATTGTTTTGTATGCAATACACTAAATATAAGCATACATATTAAACATAAATAATAAATATACACCAATTTGTAGTCCTCCTTCCACCCTCTTTCTTTGACACTGCAGAAGACGTTTTAAAGAATTTTAAATTGCCGGTCCCGGAAAGACTGTGAGAGAAACGATTCATTCTACCTCCCCAGGCCATTTTCTCTAATATCCGGTCTTCTCTTCATGCTTTTCACCATCACATTTTCCTTTTTTGTCCATTATCTTCCTAGCTTGAGGATATCCGTGCTTAACATTAAGTGGTAGAGAAGACGGAACAATCTCCAGCACTCTCTTTATATTGCGTGCTCGAAATCTATTAAGCCTCGGAAAAGTGAAAGTGGAATGCAAGAGGAATAAATACATTTTATTGCGTTTTCCTAACCGAAGTGTTTTAAAGTGTTTTTAGATAAAGGCACTTTCTAAATGGAACATTGAAACAGAGATTTCCTTTTTATTATTTACTTATTTGTTATAGATATAATAAGACAATAAAATGTATTGTCTTACCAGTTGATATCATCAATAGACAAGTAGGTTTCTAGAATTGTACCGAGAAAATATTTTGTTATTGACCTAATTATACTGTCTTTTTAACAGTGAAAGAGTTTGCAGAACTTCCATAGTGAATATCAGAAAATATACAAGGATTTTAAAGATCTGTTGGAATGATAACATCCGCTTGAAATGAATGGTTTGCTCCCTTAGCTCAGACGGTACAGTACCTGTCAGCTGTGCAAGGGGTCCCGATTCAAACGGGAAACGAAATTCTGACACACGTGGAGCTGATAAAATACTGAGAGCTGACAGATTCATTAAAAAATATGTATCTCTAGATTTTCCCTAAATCTAATTTCGCTTATCTACTTATCTAATCTAACATATACTTCCGACTGACTTTCTCAGATAGTGTAGGGTTTAGTACAAGCCTTTAGACAATATTAACATAAACTTCTCATACGTTCGGTGTTATTTAGAGGTAAAGAGATGATTATTATGATATATGTCGATGGTGCCATTAAACTGTGCATGATACAACAGTAGGGAATTGTAATACATTAAATATATTGTGCATCATGTATGAAATCCTTCCAAGTCAAAAGAGAAACCCTGTTTATTTTCCAATACTGTGGGTTTAGCGAATTACTAAAAAAATAATAATAGAAAATGTATTTTGTTTATTTATTTTTGCATCCTCAGTCTTAAATTACATTTAAAATTTACTGTGCAAAGTTATGGGGCGCATTTTGAAGGATAGTATGAAATATCTTTATTTGTTAAGCAAGGTATAAAAGAAAACTAAATATATTAAAGTAGGTCAAAAATGAATCACTATAATGCTACTAGAATGTAAATTTTATTTTTATAACGGCCATTACGTTGGTATTGTTTTTATTGTGTAGTAATTTGAAATATACATATTAGAGAATCGTGTTCTATCTTGGGAAACAGGTGCAAAACAAAATGTGTATTCAACTGAATTTCAAATTTATCTAATTTGCTAAAATTTATTTTTCTATAAATGTTACAGCCACTCTTCCTTTACCTTTAAAATGAAAACAGATAAAAGCGAAACATTCTTTAGGTTCCAAGTAAAATCAACACGTATCTTTTGGTCACTAAGTAATACTAACCACATTTTAATGCTAGAATTACGTCGAGCTCTCCCTTGTGCTCAACGCCTCACAATTAAGGATTGGTGGCGTGCGGAGGTTAATGAGAAGGAGATTGTAACCGGTTCGAGGTGATTTGTAGCTCCCGCGGGAGGACTCTCATCTGTACTTCAGGGAGTGGGTGAGTCCTGACTGGCTGTGGGTTGAACGATGACACCTCGAATCTGGTGGACAAATGTTTATTGTTGTCCTTATACCCCTTTGCTCACCACCGTAAAGTCGTCGTCGATGTGGTTGCTGTGTTTAGTGTCACTGTCAATAATGTAATGTGAAGCGCAGAAGTGTACCTATTAGCCGGCGCCGAATACGCGTCTATCTCACGTAGATCTCAGGACCGAAGTGCTCTTACTAGAAAAACCTACTTTCCGCCAACATTTTGAATTACCCCAACTCTAGGTATTTTTCGAGTTTGAAAAATCACATGAACAAATATAAATTTTTCATTGGTTGGTACCTATCCCCACTTGAGATCAGTGTTAAGAATTTCCACTTTCGGGCCAAATATTAGAGACGCTTTCTCTAACGGTCCGCATGCAAAAATTTATGCGGAAGCATGCATTCTGACCGACAGTCAAAATCTTGAAGCCTGTTGTCAGCAGCACTCATGGGATTTTAACAATGGTTTGGTTTCCGACTGAGAGGCACCAAATTTGCCTTGAGGGCAAAACAGATAATAGAGTAGGATTGTTTGTTTACAGGGATTGTAAAAGGAGTTTACTGATCTTCGTAGAGTGGCCTTGTCGCTGTAGCCGGCTCTCGAGAATATGCTAGCATTATGGCATATATCTATTCTGGTATACGTCACTTATTAACATTTATTCGTTTATTTGTGTTAACGTCTTTCTGATATTAAGGTATATGTCGTCTGAGTGTTCCTAGGTGACAGTGGTTGCGTCAGTAACTAATGAACTGCTTAAGAAGAGACACTGGAATTAAAATTAACAAGCTTCCTTTAAGTTATATAAAGTTAAAGGCTCTTCAAAACAAATATTAAGTTACACCCATAGTCACTAAGAATATAAATTAAAATCTATGCAATAGCTACTTAAGTCTGAGATATTTTTCTGTATAAAGAAACTGACCTACACCATCTGCTTTAAGATGTGACTTCTGTTTAATATATTTAGATTTAGAATTTTACTGTGCAAATTCCAAAATGTTACATTTTTTTCAACTTTTCGATACATTTATTTGTCTTTACCTTGCTATCTTGGCTTACATGACACCCTGGTCTTCTTCTCTGCCAGGTAGCTCTTAACCTCTATGTCTTCTTTCTGTATGCCATCTACTATATGCTCCGTTTTATTTGCAAGTTAGCCCCTGGCACTTTTATTGTTTGCACCGACTCTCTCAGTGCTCTTCAGGCCTTGAAACAGCACACTGCCGCTCACTCTCTAGTTTTAAAAATACAGGCCCAGATCTCGCAAATGCTCGGTCGAGGATACCATTTTGTTTTTACTTGGACCCCTGGGCATATGGGCATTTCCGGGAACGAGGAGGCGGACGCGGCTGCTAAGTCTGCTTGCCGTTTGCCCCGGAGTTTAACAACTACGGTGCCGTACCAGGATGTGCAACGTTTTTTCCGTCGCCAGCTTCTATCTGCTTGGCAGCAATCCTGGACAGCTTTAGAAGGCACACAACTCCGGGCAATAAAAGAAAGCGTACAACCCTGGCTGACTTCCTGCAGGGATAACCGGCGAGCCGAGGTGATACTCACCCGGCTGAGAATTGGGCACACACGAGCAACTCATGGCCATCTGCTAAGAGGGGAACCGGCCCCTGTGTGTGCTCCATGTGCAGTACGCCTCACTGTGCGGCATGTACTGCTTGACTGCCCGCAGTACGCCCGCGTTCGCCAGTCTTTGGGCTTGGGGACTAACTTGCACGGTGTTTTAGGTAACGACCCAGTGGCCGTGGACAAGGCACTGCGGTTTATTTGTGAAATAGGTTTTAATAAACAAGTGTGACTCGTGTTTTAAATTTATTGCTTTTAGAGATTTTAAATTAGCCTTTAGATCGTTTTAATGCCCTTTTAACATTTGAGTGTTTTAATTGTTTTTTACCTTTTTAACTAAATTTTTATAGTTTTTAGGTTTTAGTGTTGACTTGGGGCCCAAATGACCTTGTTGTCGACGGGCCCTTAAACACCACATTCATTCACTCACTCTACGTCTTCTTGTTACTTAATTAGTCCCATTATTCCCCCTCAACTTCCCTTCTTATATTCTTTACATTTAGGGCCCATTTTTCTTTTACTTTCTGCAAGAACTCCCCAATACTTCTATTCTTCCCAACCCGTTAGCATTTATATAGCTACTATCCTCTTCTCTACTTTCTCCCATTTTTCCTCCCAAACCTTTTTTCTTTACATTGCAACCCCGTGGCATTCTGTTACATAGTGTTCTATGGTTTCCGCATTCTGAAGGTTTTGTTCACTGGAATACCGTAATTATTTTGTAGCCATCTAATTATTTGATAATATGATCTTTCAAAATTTGTTGAGATAGATCTTTAAGTATTATGATAGTACAAAGGGCAGCTACACTCAAAAGCAAACAATAGAATGCAAACACATATGTTTCGGGTCCCACATTAGCACATGGCGTTTGTTGAATGTGTAGGACGCCATGTCCTTCCGTATTACGCAGTATGTACGATAATTTAGTGTCCTGTGGCAATGATCCTTAAACTCATTATATTATTACACATAAATATGTGAATGCATTTTGAAATTAGGATGTGTTAAATGGTACGTGAAATGATCAAACACGTTTAATAATCAGAATTAATATATTGAGGAAACGGTCGTTTGAGTCATATGAATCGTTGGTTTTTCAAAAAAGCTTCTCAGCATCAAGTCACCAGCACCGCTGAACGTTCATACCGATAACTGTTTAGCTCAGTCTCTTGCTGATCTCTTGCTTCTATTTCTGTGTAGCATAAATTTATCAATAGCGATAGAAAGAAGTATAAAGTTTACTAACATTCACTATTTTAGTTTGTATTTCAGATTGCCTGCTTTGGATAAAACCAGGGCAAAAAAAAAAAAAAAAAAAAAAAAAAATCCGAATTGTTCAAGTTTCATTTCTGGCGTGATACTATACTCCAAATTTCCATAGCTACTAGGCAAATAATAGAAAAAACATACCTGCAAACATTGGATACAAAATAATTAGAGAAGGGTGAACACAGTGCTATGAGAGTATGAAGATCGTTATTAGGTTTTTAAGTTTCAGTATTATAAAGGGAAAGACATTAAGAACTGAACAGCAAAGTATGTAAATTTGTTGTTATAGGGCGATTCAAAGGTGGTGCGAATTTCCTACATTTAAAACGTTTTCGGCCAAGCAGCTTAACCTTTTGAGCTCTGGAATAGATTTGATTCTATAAGTGTGAGTTTAAGAATGGATTACTAAACAGTTACTTTTAAGATAAAGGTGAACAATTCTTTAATACGTGTGTTCTCCTTTACCGATCAAATGCTATAAGCAAAATAATGCAATACATTTAGTTTCAAGCTTCATACATATGAAATGTTATATGTACAGCGCAAATAGGGTGAGCTTGCCTCGGTAGCGTAGATGGTAGCGTGTCTGCCTCGCGTTCAATAGCTCACGAGTTCAAATCTCGGTCAGGGTGATCACACAGCACAGTGGTATCATTGAAGGTGAACCTCCTCCTCAGAGGAGGGGCCTTTGACGTTTTGCCATTTCGGGACATTGTCCCTTAATGGCATGGTGGACAATAGCTCACGAGTTCAAATCTCAGTCAGGGTGAGTTAGCTGGATAAGGTTATAGCGGGGTTTTCCCTTATCCTCAAAGACGAATGTCGGGTAACTCTAAGCTCTCTGGAACCTGGACTCATTTGAGCATCATTTCAACCATTTCACTCACCGTCCGATATGACTTGACGTTGGAGAACGTAAATTACAAAACAAAAAGAAAGAAAGAGAGAAAGAAAGAAAGAGAGCGAGCGATTGAAAGAGAGAAAGAGAGAGACAAGGAGAGAGAGAAAGAGAGACAAGGGGAGAGAGACAAGGAGAGAAAGTGAGACACAGAGAGAAAGACAAGGAAAGACAAGGAGAGAGAAAGAGAGAGACAAGGAGAGAGAAAGAAAGACAAGGAGAGAGACCAGGACAGAGAGGAAGACAGAGAGGCAAGGAGAGAAAGAAAGAGAGAGGCAAGGAGAGAGAGAAAGAGAGAGACAAGGAGGGAGAGAAAGTGAGACAAGGAGAGAAAGGCGAGAGAAGTAGGGAGAAGAAGAGAGAAATATAGAGAAGGACAGAGAACGTGAGAAAGGAGAAGGAAGGAGAGAGAGTAGGAGAGAGAGAAGGGGAGAGAAGGAGAAGGAGAAATCATCGAAAAAATTCATCTTTTAGTACTGGAAGACCGCAGTTTAAATTTGAGAGAGGCTGTAAACATATCCAAAGAACTTGCTGGTAATATTTTAAGAAATGGTCTGGGCTTTCACAAGATCTGTGCAAGATGGGTGCCATATTTGTTGACACCTGATCAAAAGTTGTAATAAAAACTATTTTTGTCAAGAATTTTGAGCTCTACCGTAAATATGCAGTCAAAACAGTGGATTACCTAAAATGTGTCAGCTAACAAGGTTATGACGATTGTTTTTTGGAACGCACGGGGAAGTATTTTAATTAATTAGCTAGTTAGAAAAGGGTGAAAGTATCCCTGGTGACTACTACGCAAGCTCACTGCAACGTTTGAGTGATGCGTTGGAAAAAAAAGACCTCATTTGGCATAGAAAAGAAATGTTGCTTCTTCACGACAATGCTCCGGCACATCGTTCAGTCATTGTAATGGAAAATATGTGTGAATTAAAGTTCGAATTGCCTGAAAATCCACCCTATTCGCCAGATCTAGCACCCAGTGACTGCCACCTGTTCCCGAACCTTAAAAATATCTTGGAGGAGGAAGATTTCACAGCAACGAGGAGGTCATTGATGCGGTAAACAGCTATTTTAAGGACTGTGATAAATCGCACTACAGAGATGGTTCAATTAAATTAGAATACAAATATGACAAATGTATTGGCCTTTCTGGAGATTATGTTGAAAAATAAAGCAAAAAAAATTAAATTATTTTTATTGTGATTCGCGAGACTTATCAGCCGACCCACGTATTTTAGCGTATCACAATGGTGAGTGTAACGGTAACGATTTCAATATTACTATTCTTAATTCATGACACTGTAACTTTCAATTAATCAGCATTAGTTATTCAATTATTAAAATTTAATTATTAGCTGACGATTTGCTGCCACCATCAATCAATAAGCAGAAGCTTATATCAACCACAACAACGATAATTTGAGTAATATTAGTATTAGTAATAATAATTTTGCGCGAAGGTAATTTCGTAGTCCCAAATTATTTACTCTGTGATTAAAGAAAAAAGGTTAAGCCATTTACATAGTGCCCTTGAGAAAGACGCGCTAGTAATTAACATGCTAAATTGCTATTAATCTTCCCCTCTACGAGCAAATTTCGAAAGTTTTATACGTAGCACTCAGAATGTTACATGTCGAGCATGCAATTAAAACTGCTTTCCCCCGTTCACCGACCCAGCTGTACCTATCACCAGTGTGTACTGTTTGTCAGTGCTTGTACTTGATGGATTTACTTTCTTACAGCTACTGGAAATAAAGTATCTGTGTGCTCAGTTATCAAAATGATATTCGTGTTTAAGTAGGACTGGGAGCATTTATTCTACCTATAAGAAATATTTTCATTTTGGACAGCAAGCAGAGTTACGACATTGCTGTTGATGAACAAAGATACTTTGTGATGGCATGCTATTGATATTGTAGTATTCAATAAAACTTTGTGCCACCACTTGGTACTTCACTTATTGCCTGAGCCAAGCAATTAAGGCTTCTGTCTCTTCAGTACGAGGTTAGCAGTCACACATCGATCGACTTGCCTTTGCCACCAGTATGGAAAATGAAATAATTAACTAGCTTTTGGCACGCTATTTATTGCTTAAGGTATATTCTATTACGCTTCTTACTTTTTCAACAAATTGGACATTATTACCACAATATCTAATCGTTTCAAATACTACGACCATAGTAAACCCATTTTCCTTAAGGATGGCACTTCCGCGAGTACCTTTAAGACTTTTCTGTTAATGGCGACAATTTGTGTAACGGGAATTGGTCATTTTGTAATACCAAAGTAAGTCAAGTACACACTTTATTATTAGTATCGTCTTGAACATAATTTTGTCACAGATAACACTAAGAAATGCAATTCAGCGAAGTATATATGTTCATTCCACAATGGAAATGTATGTATATGCTGAATTAAATGAATGCTATAACAATACAAATTCATATCTCAAATTTATATTTCTCTCTACATTATCTTAAGTACATCCTTATCTTTGTTAGTGGAGTCAATGTGATATTCATAATAAAACTTACAAAGTAATTTCCACGCTCCATTCATCTTGAAGCAATACAAATATATCAGGATATATAAGCAGTTCAAATAGTATTCGGAGTTAAAACATCATAATCTTTTAATTATACTTTTTGAGTATAACCCCATATTTCAATTGTTACTGAACTGAGGGACAACTGTTTCCGTAGTAAATCAACAAAAACATCTGTAAATTTAAAACTTATTCCAAAAAGTATGTATAAAATTATTGGAATTAATATAGAAACAAGCAGTTAATTCACTACTCTCATTGTATTAAAAGTTATTTATAATCTCACTTTCCTGCGATCTTTAGAATGACAATTAAAATTACCTTAAAAGTAACTTACCTAGGTCCTAATAATCTGACACAGGTTTCTGGAATTCCACTCACCTGAAATAGTAAAAAACAATTGTGTTTATAATACAAATATTTGAGTTAGACCAAGAGAAGTATATAAAACCGTTCATATTTAGGTATCTATGTTATGTGTTCTGTTATGTTAGTTTGTTATATGTTAGTTTATAGCTTAAGGTCTTATATGATGTATTGTCCTAATAAACTACATTAGTTTTATCACATTATTTTCTGTAAGGAGCTGATAATTGTTTAATGTATGCTTAATGAAACAATGTGCTTTGATAAACAAACGTCACCTACATATTTTGAGATCCGTATTCATGCAATTAATACAGTTGAATAGAAACTTACCTAAATAATATTGCAGAGACAGAGAGTGGTGCCAGACTGTATTCGGAGTACTTATTTACGATAGATGCACTCTATGTGTTATTAGTATATACAGGATGTTTCAAAGCGACACCGAAAGAGTATAGAGTCTGTGACACATATAGGCTGTTTTACCACCAATAGGGCCACATAATAGAATATTCAGAGTAGGTGTGGATTAGGCAGTGACAGGAACAACGACGCGTGCCTCACGCTGTCAGAATTCGCAGGTATAAGTCACACGTCGTATCGGGTGCTGTTACTGTTTGTAAACATAACCGGCATACTCCGCAGTAGCTTGCTGCTCTTAAGAATTTCTTTGGCTTATGAAACCGCAATAAAGAAGCCATTGCTTAGTTATTGCCTATGAGTGTTTAACGTGTTCCAAAATTCTGATATAGCAGTCCATGACGGCAAATAAGCTGGTGGACATATACAACTTATACCTTTTAGAGCGAAGTTCATGTTATTGAGTTTGATGATGGAAGCATTAAATAATAGACATAACAGAAAACAACATCAAGGAATTGTAGATATATTAAATAAATTTAAATGGCTTATATAGTGAGACGAGCATTTTATTTCACATGTTTGATAATATTAAATAAAGCATTTGTAACTGAAAAGGAAGCGTTTGATATTTACAGTAAGTGGTAAAAGTATTTTACAATTAGGATCATAACAGAATGCTCTGAAATTAAACAAATAAATATTATCATTGATGTAACTATTTTTACAATTCATATTTTTAGTGAAAATAAATTAATCTGCTTTCCTTTAACTCCCTTAAGCCCTTCCATCCATCAAAACCATATCCGTCACTTCGGCATTCTTCTAGCGCTCCATATTGCTTGGACTAACAGAACTTCGAAACCGAAATTCAGACTAGTTAACTAATAAACTACGCAACGGCTATAATCTTTCGGTGTCGTTTTGAAATACAATGCATTATTATCCTTTGCCGTCTATTACTATAGATACAATATTAGCTTAACCGTTTTCCACTCTTAATCCTGGAATCATTACCGCTGTATAGGTACAGCCACATTTTAATTATTCCTCCGTGCTTCGGTATATGTACCACGATTCTTTACTATGCTTTTGTGGGTAAGAATTTACCAAGAAAATTGTAGCCCTTATAAGAATGGAGCTTATGTAAGTACCTAAGTTGATTTTTCTTCTTTGCCGGTTCATGTGTTAAGAGAAAAACACAGGAAAGAAAACAGGCACGAGCGTGGTCTCAGAAAATTAGTAAATGAATACAGGCAAATCCCAACGTTTTGGATGTAGTTGCGGTAGTGTTGAAGACATCCTTGTGATAGCTTTGAAATAGAATATTTCTTTTAGCATTAAATATCTGGGTGAAGCTTACAAAGCCTTGAGTAAATACGACAAAGAATGCAAGGAAACAATAAACAAGTAAACAATACTAATGCCAACTTGAACCTCCAAAGCGTTTCGTCACATCCCTGAAAATGCTTGTATTTCATACAAATATATGTCACTTCACAAGGACGATATTTTCTGTACAATTTAAACTGGTGGAAGGAAATCCTATTTAGAACGTGGCGAACTGTTAAACACCAGAGGTGCGAGATCTTGTACTTTTGAAATTATTAAGTTTTTCCTTAGAAAAAAAGTGTAGTTTAAGCTTTCTGGATGTGAAACACAAATTTCAAGAGACAAATCTAAACCTATTCTAAACAAATCTAAACCAAAGAAAGAAATCTAAACGGAAGTGACAAAATTGTTTTCTTTAACTGATATAGTGCAATTTTTTCACTAAATTTGCACCATCAGATTACTTATGTAGAACGTATTTTAAACTAAAAAAAAAGGAAAATATTTAAGTGAAGCACTAATATCCTTGCAATTTTATGTCATAGGACGGAACAGAGGGCGGGGTCCCTAGAGTTTACTTGGATAGAGACTTCCCCCGACAGACCAAGTCAACGAACTCGCTCACGGGTCGGCAACGAGCCCAGCAGCTGAGAGCCTTAATGGTCCCACGCAGGCAATCCGAGCCCCAGACGTCCCTGGCTGGCGGTCCCGAAATGGTCCCAGCAGAGCAGCGGAGGCCGGCAACCGACCTACCGCAGGAGGAAGTAGTTTTCCTCAGTGCACATCATCCTGCCTTGCACCACCGAGACACCTGCCGATACTTCTACCCTGAAAGAGGCCCCAGATGAGAGATGATATGAAATGATAATGGAGATGAAGTGGTGGGACAGGAAATTCGGAGGGTGTAATTAACCTGCCCAGGATTTGCCCAGCGACCCGGCAAAACTCCCGAAAAGAAAAACATTGGTTAGGTAGGTCGGCCACGGGAATCGAACCCGGGCCTCCCTAATGCGGCCACAGATGAAACCGCCTGACCCATCGCACTCGGTCCTTATGTGTCTTACTTTCTTACTTATTGTGGATTGTTATTTTCCATTCACAATTAGTAGTGTGTAGGACAAGATTTGAAAAGTACAAGGACTAAACAATACTCTCCACATTCGAGGTGTTACCACGGCTCTGCTACCCATGCTTTAACCAAATGATCTACGATTAAAACATGCGACATTAAGCACTTTCTCCAGTGAACTATAAGGACATTCCAAGTCGTATTTAAGACAACATATCCCAATGGCGACTTACAAGTTCTAAGAATTAAAGTTCTGGAATTTATATACAATATATTTCTATAATATAATATATAATATATTTATATAATAATGTCTTTCTATTAGGAAAATCAATGGCGATGCTTAGGGTTCTTTCATATAGGACCGTATGACAAAGATTGAAAGGTAACATACAAATTCAATATGATTTCTAGGATTGTAGCCAATTTTTTCTACAATCGTCTTTCTTTAAGAGTGGGACGAGTATTTTTGTCGCTTCGAGATTGTGCAGAAAAAGTGTTGTCTGAATGCATTTATGGTGTACAAGAGAGAAATATTTCATCGATGCAACAACCATCGTTTGTTAAAATACAGCATTTACATCATTATCTTTAAATAATGCTTGAATATAATCCGCGTTATTTAAATAGAAGAATTATTATTCATTCTACCGAGGAATCTACAGGATTAAACCGCAAGATCTTCACAAAGTGAGAAACAAATCATCTTAACATCATCAATCCATCTTTGGAACTACCTTTTAAAACCATTTCACAATGATCGCCAAAGCGCAGGGCTTCTAGAACACCATCAAAACATCATCAATAATCCCTTTATAACTTAATTACCCGTTGCATGTGCATGAAAACTATAATGTTTCAATTTAGGTTAGTCTCTCCTTTCAGACTCCAAAATTGTTTTCGTAGCCATGACAGCTTACTCACCTAAAGTCTGTTATTGAAAACAGATACACGAAACAAATATGGAGTGACTGATATCTATGTATATCTAGCCATTATGTCTATTTTCATGGAAGGGGAAAATCATTAAGTCATTTAAGTCAGAAGAACTGCGTACCTTCTGTATTCTACCACTTGTATTACATCTGCTAGAAGATACATTTGAGAAAACTATTTCTGGATTAGACACTGCATATGTAATTGTTGATTTCTTTAAATAATTTCACATGTATTGTACCTACGTTTGAACCAATTAACCGATATGTGCTTCTAAGTGGCAATCTTTGGACTAATGAATTGCCTTGCTTAGCCCAACACTGAATTTGTGTCATGTTTTCTTATTCACTGAAAATTGTAACTCCTGCTTCTTAGGCAATGCATTGGTTGAAATACACGGAAAATGTTTATTGCAGCTATTTTGCTATCTAATTCAAAGTTCTATAAACTGTTAATCTCACCAGTCAATAGCATCACAGAATAAAATATAACGCCACGTTGCCCAAACAAAGGATCATTACGATGAGAGAATTTCCGCCAAAATCTTCGTATTTTATATTAAAAGAAGTCAAATACCAGCTTAGACTAAGCTAATATTATACTTTTCATATACACACATATATACACATATACACACGCTTGCGGATTTACGCAAGCACCATTTATTATTTATGGAGCCTCATAACGCGGTCTTTGGTTGAAATTTCGATTTCAAAAATTTTGTAAGATAATATGATTTTAATCTACAATAGCAAAACCAGTGATTATTGTTCTCTAGTTCCTTATGATTGTGAAATTGTGTTTCATAAATAAAAAAGAAGACAGCTTACAGTATGGTAGTGCTAAGGGAGTGTTTGAATCCGTTTACAGTCAAGGAAGTCCGGAAGGGAAAGTGGAACCAAGAGACAGAGGCACCTTCCAAAGTCAAGTGGAATTAATTAACATGTGTTTGTTATGAGGCGTGAAACCTTGTGAGCGACGAAGCTTCAAACGGGTGAAGTAAATAGCAGTTGCGGGAAAATGACGAGCTAAAAATAAACAGAAGTGATTCCTTAACACTTCACACAAATGAATTGTTTATTCGGGTTCCCTCAATCGCTAATTATAATTGGCGATAATTGATTAACACTGCACAACACATTCTGCTTCCAACATCTTAGATAGGTAAACTTGTCATTTAGATGATTGTTATGCACTTTTCTGGGCTTCTGTCACGAACGTTTAAAATAACTGTACCTCGCTAGAATGCATGGGGATAAAGGATGCAGCCAACCTAAGTAATTATCCATTTTTAAGCGAAACGAAAGATTTTTAAAGATCCTATCTTGTTAGCCAGAAGCTTCGTCATGTATGTATGTCATTCAGTTTCTTTATTTGTTGTAGGCGTTTATTAATTGATAAGGGGACTACTAAATTGATTGCTTACTTTATTATTTGTCGTTTAGGCATTTCTTGTGTTACAGTTCCCCTTGAACATAAAAGGAAATACACAACTATTACAGAAAAACACATTATTGTAGATAAGTATATTGTAGATAAGTATATATATAAGAAGTCTTTGATGGACTAGAAATGCAGATGAACGGAGAAACAGAAATATGGGGCCTCAGCAAAGTGTACGTTGAGAACACAGGTCGGTTGGCTTTGTTCATAGCAAAGTTCACCTCTAAGAACAATGCCTGCGAACCATGTGGAGGGTCAGTCTCTCGCCCTGTACTCTCTTTCATGCAAATACGTGCGTGATCGATACAATGGCTTTGAAGATTAGCTGAATTCCTAAACTTTCGCACCGTGCATGCTTCGGAATTAAGTGGACACTGTGGGAAAATTTCTAACAACGTTCGGTCAGCCCGCCTCGGTAGCGTAGATGGTAGCATGTCTGCCTCACGTTCAAGAGGTCCCGAGTTCAAATCTCTGTCAGGGTGAGTTACCTGGATAAGAATTTTTCCGGGGTTTTCCCTTATGCTTCAAGACGAAAGTCGAGTAACTCTAAGCTCCTTGGACCCTGGACTCATTTGAGCATCATTTCACCCAATTTATTCCCCGTCTGATATGACTTAACGTTGGAGGATGTAAATTACAAAAAGCGTTCGGTCATGTGCACATACAAAATTCGTACGATAGTTCAAACTCGAAATTAAATCAACTAATTACTGTTTAGAACTTGCAAAGGTGATTCACACAAAAATTCAAAATGTAACGATAGAGGGGGGGGGAATCCAGAAGATGGCGGATCCGTGATTTTGATAGCTGTCACACCCTCTTTCGGTCGGGGCGTAGTGAAACGACGTCGTACATGTCAGTGCGGCAAGCGTACCTCGAATGCACAACACATGGTTTCGTGAGTTTGATAACAGCAACACTCTCTCTCGGTCGGGGCGTGGTCATATCAGTGCCTCAAGAGTACCTCGAATACACAACACATGTAATGAACTCTACCGTTACCGCCACACATATCACACGGGTCTGCAAACAGCGACTTTCCAGGTGGCGAGTGAGGTACCTGAATACAATTGTGAATAAATCGATCATGGAACAGTCGAAGTGTTTTCTTTGCTAATCACACCACACCCAGGCAGGACGTATCCAGACCCTGGGACAAAGAAGAGAGCCCATGCAGAGCGAACCCCGAGGAAAACCCCAACCTGTCCAATAAACCTCTTCCATCCGTAACCCTCACCCGCCACCTTCCCTACTTTATGAGGTGTTGAGTACTGGGAGGACTCAACCAGGTTCCTAACGGACAAGGACCGCCTCACTTGACACGTCTATTTCGTTTACGTTTAAAGAAGTAAGCAAAAAAAAAAAAAAAAAAAAAGGAACTTTGGCTATTGTCACACCTTTTAATGCTTAATAAGAAATCTTAGTGAGAGCATAATATATGCTAAAGAACATGCATTCCTTATATATAGAAATAAAATTTAAAATCATTGTGCCCGCCTCGGTAGCGTGGTGGTAGAGTGTCGGCCTCCCGTTCAAGAGGTCCCGAGTTTGAATCTCGGTCAGGGTGAGTTACCTGGATAAGGCTTTTACCGGGATTTTCCCTTCTGCAGAAATATGAATGTCAGGTAACTCTAACCTCTATGGACCCTGGGCTCATTTGATCATCATTTCACCCATTCATCATCCGATATAACTTAACGTTGGAGGACATAAAATTACAACAACAAAATCATTGTACTGCAGTTTTTGGAGCAACTGAAGCAGATAAGAATGATAAAATAATATAACACTGCAACACAGTGCAACAGACGGAGATCATTGACTTAAGTACATATAATAATATCAGATTTTCTTTCAATACACCTAAAGACCGTCACTTGTTTCTACATTCTTATAAATTTATTTTCAAACTTTGTTTGCCACAACGTAAATACCTTTTGCAGTTAACCACCTTAAACCAACAACTAAGTAGTTATTTATTTTTGTCTCTTAAATTTGGGTGTCTCCATTGCAAAGCAGGGACATATGCTTTACTGAAATTAACATTATAATGTGTAATATTCACAGGACTTTCTCCATTAATTAACACCTAAGTTTATTGATTCCCAAACCATTCTTAAAATGGTTGTTTTATATGTTTGGAAACTGCATTAAACCGGAAATGGTTCAGTTAGGTAATACAAGGAGCGTCGAGAAAGTAAGCTCTGTTTCAATTTATCTCCGCTACAGCGCTGCGATCGCAGTTCCGCACATGCGCGGAAGACGCTCTGTATCAAGGAGAAGAAACGTGCGCCATTGTGAGATCGCTGTCAGCCACGTATGATTTGTTGTGCTTTTTTACAATGTCGGTGTTGATTGAGAATCCCGCCGCTTGTGAAATCGGATCTGTGAATCGTTTTCTGATGCAGAATAAGCGCCGAGAAATGCTGTCAAAAGGTGTTGTGTTTCTTCACGACTACACATGACCACACACTGCAAATGCGACGAAAAAATCCTAGAGGGATTTGTCTGGGACGTGTTTGACCACCCGCCGTACAGCCCTGACCTCGCTCCTAGCGACTTTCATCTGTTTTTGCATCTCAAATCTTTCCTTGGCGGTCAACAGTTCAACAATGACGAAGAGCTGAAAGAAAATGTTTCCAACTGGTTGAAGACATAGGCGGCAAACTTCTATGAAGAAGGTATACAAAAACTTGTGCCCTGCTATGACAAATGCCTGCAAAATTTCGGCGGTTATGTGGAAAAGTAGTTTAAGAGTTCTAGAATTTTGTGCAATAAATAATTTTTCTGTATCTGTACACAATTTAATATTATTACCAAACAAAACTTACTTTCTGGACGTATGTCCTGTTATGTAAGAGGCAAATTTAGACTAAGAAGAAATTTGGTGCTCAAAGTTTGTCATCCATTACGTTAGAACTTAAATTTTGATCTATGGAAAGAAAGTGATAACTTAATATTTGTGCTGCTTAAAATCTGAGAATAATTGCATACACATGGGGACTTTTCATAAGTATAATATATAACTAAATGAATCGGGTTGCTCTTGTTTCTTTAATTCAAAATTTGAAGGTCTGCACTATGGAGAGACAACCTCTGACTAGAGGAAGCCTCTACTCGTTTGATAACTACACCTAACTTTGATCCAGCATTTTCTTTCATTGTGTTTTGGTAAATAGAATACGAAACAACAGCCTAGTTCTCCTACAGATTTTCCTTCTATTGAGTCATTTAGTCTCCTAAAGACTAGAAAAGATATTGCATGGCTATTTCTATCCTAGTAACACAGAGTAGACTAGGTCAGCCACTTGTAGTTGGCTCAAACGCCGCTATGACATACCATGGATATTTGTCCAACTTTAGTGTCATCACTGGATCATAATTCTGCTAGATGGTGTAAAGAGGTATAAATTAATCCTACCTTTTTAAGCTCTTATTTTTTGGGAGACAATAGGTAATTATGCGAGTATAACGTGCCAAAACAAGATTCAAAATTTGTAAAATTTCATTGTTCCTGTAGCATAAGGCAACACTTTCATTCCAACCGATTAGCATTTTGGATTCCAATTTAAGTTTCAATACATAAATATTTATTGTCGAACTATTTCTTTTGCGTCTGACCAAATAGTCTAAATTTACTGCAGAACACCATTAGATTAAAGGTAAATATATATCCATAATGAACATTTAGAATAAGGGAAAGCTCCAATTTCCTCAATTCTTTCTCTTCAGCCTACATTTGTAAAGCATTTTAATCGAGGGCGATAAAGTATTCATGGGCAAGTTTTTATATTACAGAGGCCCTTTTTTCCCTTTTTTGTACTCAGTCGCTAAGTTCATTGCTCAGTCAATTACGCCGATGAGGTATGAATTAATGATTACCCAGTTGATTCCTAACACTGTTAGTTGCTGTAACCGGTATTTTCACCTTTACATGGAGAGGGGAAAAATCCAATAGCATGTTCATCTAGGGAATTTAAGTCCACCAGGAATTTAATTTTGGCCTGCCAGCAAGCACATACCGAACGCTCAAACAACTGATTTTACCTGTTTCCAGCAGTAAGCTCGTTTCATATTTGCTTTGTTTGGGAGACCACAGATATCGGTTTCATATACACAAATGATACGTGCGCCAGGTTTAAACAACCCTCACTGATGTATACTGAAAAATATGTATTTGTTTCTTATCTGACACTAGAGACACCTGAGAACATTTATATCGTTATTAACATGTTAGGAAGATACCAAATTACAACATAGAACTTACGTGTAATAAAATTAAAGCTGAATAGACAAGCTTGAGTTAAGGCTTTGTTATTAGGGAAGTGCCTGCCTACGTATTGAAGGAAATCACAACTAGTATAAGTCGTGCAGCGAAGGTAAACGTCTTAACATTTTCCTGAAATTCAGTTATGCACAGCTATCGTGGACGTTGTCAAGTATTTATACAAAATTCTGAAACTAAGAAGGGGTAGTAAAATTATTATAACTAAGCAAAGCCGTACAGTCAACACTGTGTTTCAGATAGAGTTTTCAGCTTTTAGATTTGGAAACACGTCTTAGGAATTTTGATAGTGCTGACCCTGTATCTAGGACTTTATAAAAGAGAGCATATTTCTTTATCTTCGTGTTTTAATAAATCTACAGAAATGTTTACTGTAATCGATTATTATCACTTAAATATCGCGTTCGTGTTATGCAGGTTGTTTCAAAACGTCACCGAACGATTATAGCCGTCGCGCAGTTCATAACTTAACTAGTTCAAATTTCGTTGTTGCAGCTTCAAAATACTCTTAGGTATAAAATTATGCAGCATTAAATATTACATGATTTTGTGATTAGGTAGCTCAGGAACATTTGGTGTGCGAACCTCAAAAGTTGTCACTGAGACGCAGCAGCCACGAAAACAGAAACGTTACTCCTTGCTCTTTATCAGCGACCCTAGCCTACATTTCAGGTAATATTGCAAAGGACAGTTATATAATATTATATAATAACCCGTGGTACGAAAACCCTTAGAGGGCTAAGGTCTACTAACCCGACTGCCGGCCTCACGCCCACTTACGCACGACACAGGTGGACGATCATCCAACCGATAAGGGGAGGAGATGTGGTCAGCATCTCGGCATCCCCCAGCCAGGATGTTGGTTTCCGTGACCAGGGCCGCTTACCTAGCGTAAGCTCCTCACTTTCCTCACGATGCTGAGTGGGCACCGGTCCTATACCCGGGACCTAAAACCCCCACCACATGGGTGGGATCGAACCCGGGCCGCTTTCCGTGGCCAAGGACCAAGGCATGCTGCCTTAGACCGCTACGCCACGCGCAGGACCCAAGGGCCATTTATATGTACAAAAGTGGACTAATAACTCGGACAGTTGCAGGGTGCTCATCAGTGTAAAACTACACATTCCGTCCTAACAGGGAGGATTTTGCGCCTACTTAGATAGCAAGTCCAAGCAATATGGAGCGCTATAGGAACGCCGAAATGACGGATATGGTTTTGATGGATGGAAGAGCTGAAGGGAGTTGCACGAACGCACGATTAATTTGGTATCATTAAAAATATGAATTGTAAAAATAGTTACATCAATGATAACTTCAGAGCTTTTTTTATGATCTTAATTGTACAGTACTTTCAACCACTTACTGTAAATATCAACAGCTTCGGTTTCCGTTACAAATGCTTTATTTAGTATTACTAAACATTTGATATAAAATGCTCGTCTCATTGTATAAGCCATTTAGTTTTGGTTAATTTACCTACAATTCTTTGATGTTATTTTCTGCTCTGTTTATCATTTAATGCTTCCATCCTTAACCTCACTAACTTTAACTTTTCTCTAAAAGGTATAAGTTGATATGTCCACCAGCTTATTTCCCATCATGGACTGCTATAACGGAATTTTGGAACACGTTAAACACTCATAAGCAATAATCAAGCATTAGTTTCATATGGGTTATGTCTAAAATGATCTTTAATATTATGCAAGACTTAATAAGCTTTCCCCTACAGCCAAAACCAGCTCTGAGAAGTGAGAAACTTGTGGAATTTTCAAGGAAAAGTTGAGCCCTTGGTGGATTCCAGATAAACCCTCTCTTTACTGCTGAGATTAATTGATGAACTTTTGGGAGTTACATATAGGGTTAGTATCTTTGAGGCCAATATCAACATAAGTTGGGAAGGATATGTGCACTTAAGCAGACATCAACCTATATTTATGGTTAGATAGCTCTTCTACCATCAATGTGATTATCATAAATGTGATTCATATTGATTATTTCCGATTAACGCTGGCAACAAAAATCGTTAAGAAAATGCACTTTAACTCTTCTACGAGTTCTCTTGCTGTTAATATACCATTATGTCCTAAATCAATTATATGCTTTAATTATGTGTATTGTGTAGCAAAAATATGGGTTTGTCAATTGTATGTGGTTAGTATCTCATATTTCACTATATAAGTAGTTATGACTGTAGAAACAGAAAGTATCTAAGTGCTTTAGTCTGATAAGAATACTGAATTTTATTAGTATTTTGAATTTGTAGGTTCGTAGAGCTAAAATCTTGTTCGCAGAAATTTAATATGGTGTTTATTGCAACAAAAAGACGTTTTGTGCACCCCTTGCAGCAGCAGAAATGACGTTTCATACAAGCAGCAGTCTTCAAGGTCTCTCGTTGCTACAGTACAGGTAATCTAAGGAAATTACTGCTGTACACTCAGAATTACCGCACAGCTACACCTCAATTACAACTCATTAGCAACTGATTATCAACTTTCACACCGTGGTCTTTTATACCTCCGAACATTGTTCCAGAAAGCCGCCGACGTTTCTAGGTCTTTCGTGGCGCAGCGAGAGAAAGATAGAACTATCTGTCCCCCCCCCCCCTCTCCCCGGCAGGCTTTCAGCGCTCGCCCACGCGCCAGCTGCGGCTTGCGGCACTATCTGTCTCTTTCCATGCTCAAGCGTGACCAGCACTAGCTTGTCGCAACTCCAACGAAATAATGTGATCAGTGACAGTATTTATGCGTACGTTTAACGAACTTTAAGTGACCGTGTATATCTGAATATTGTGTTCTTTAACTCACATTTGGTCCTGACAAACAAATTGTATCATGTTGTTTATGCCAATGCACTTCTGGAAGGAATATAATTACTTCTCATTTTACATAAAAACAGATGATTGAGACCACACCACTGATGATATCCACTGCAGATGTGGACGAAGGGCCTGAATGTATAAATGACAGCAGAATCAGCTCAGAAGGATCAATTAATTCTTTCTTGCGTTTATAATTATTTATTGGCAATGAAAGCTTAGATTGCTAATAAACAGTGTATATTTGGGTTCTATAACTACAGTAAATAAAATTACCACGGCTAGAGTTTCCGGTATCATGTATGATTCAAATTCCTAAACTAAAAATAAAGAAATGCTTGATTCGTTCAAAATTGGAATTTAATTTGGATTGAAGAGTGGCTGTATAACGTGGTAAATTTCTCGGAAATTGAAACGCTGTTAGCTGAAGGGCAGACTTGGGCGGCCTCCGATCGTTAACGTTTGAACGGCTACTGACAAATGTGAGAGGAAAAATTCCTGAGAAAGTGCACTTCAATGCGTCGAGTAGAACAAAAATCATCGAAATTCCATATTTGAAAATGGTCGTACATATTAATTTAGGCAAAAATCATTTCAAACGCTAAATAGGAACTCGTCTCAATCAGTAAAGCCCAAAGTATATCGCAATGTAAAATATGCCTTATATAATTGGTAATTTATCTTATTTACTTTTCTAAAATGCGTTTAATTAAAATTATACATACTGGAATAGCTGAAATGTATATCTTGCTTATTACTTTGAGTTCTCTGAAACATGTTGTATAAGATCTTAAACATAGTACATTAGCCTAGTTCACTTACCATTTAGAAAGAGGAACAAAGAAGTTATTCATTCTTCGTCATCATATTTCTTCATACCTTAGGCATTACTTCCTGTTGCAGTCCACATAATATATGTTATTGGTTTCATCGTTTTCTTGATCTCCCTATGCTCCCCTTCCCTCTTGTCTATAGTTCATAAAATAGCGTGATAATATTTCTTTCTTCGTATTTGTACATGGGTTACCCATTTACTTCTATATACCTGTACTCTGTCATTCAGGTCGAATACCTCTTGCTCTTCACGTATATCTTCATTTCGTTTGTGGCAGATTTTTATATATTCCGCAATGCTTCTTAGAAATTTCATTTCATTTGCCTGAAGTTTTCTTTTGTTTTTTTCAGTTTTGACCCATACTTCGCTGTCATATAGTATTTTAGGTACTGACATTACTTTGTAAAATTTTAGAATCGTATCCTTACTTTCTTTATTTTAAGGATTCCTTTATATTTTTGAATGTGTCTGACCATATGGCATGTAGTCTACCTGTTCTATATTATTATTTTCTATTACAACTTTGGATCTATACTCTTTTTGTCTTTGAAAGCTATCACTTTACTTTTATTTGGAGAAGCCACAGGTTTCCGATAGAAGAATGTAAGAAAGGGATGATGATAAAACCACATAAATTATTAATAAGGAATGGGAATATATGTTATAGGAAATAAAGTCAAAAGCAATAACGTGTAAACGAAATAAATATAAGGAAAAAGTTGCCTTAAGTTAGAACGGGCAGACGAGGCCGGATACATAAATAATAGGACAATAGAGGCCAACATTCCTTCGTCAGCACGGAGCCTGAAACAATAGCGAGTTTTAAGGAAAATTTGTAGAGGCAGGATGCAGTACCGTTAAGACGCCAAGGGGTCATACAACTCTAAGGGGTGGTCCCGTGACTGCTGCACAGATGGAGGTGAAGGGAAATGTCCAATAAGGTAACATTGTAGCCCAATGAAACCTAGTGAAAACCACGTGATAGGCGTGAAATAGAGAACAAATAGAAAATGGGTGGGGATAGACAAACAAATCAAGGAAGAAGCCGAGAGTAGAGCGAAGCGGTCGGTTACAACGAAAGGGAGAAGACGTGTTAGTTTAATATCTGATGGCGAGGTATTAGTGCAGTTACATTTCAAATGTGGTGGGATTAAGTATCCTCAAACAGATAAGGCGACGCAACGAGAGTGAAGGCAAGTGAGAAGAGAGCAATCTGACAAGTAAGACCTGTGGGAATAAACAATCCACAGGAAATTGAAGCAGGACTTTTCATTGACTGGTGAGAACTGCTGAACCCTGAGAGAGTACTCTTGCTCACCGACCTGTAATCCTTAAGCATCCAGCCATACCACACCAAATGGCCTCCCCAAGAGAATTCCTACACCAAGATATCGACATATTAAACTCCTTAAAATATTTTTTTAGCTTGTGTATTATATTCTGAAGATTGTTTTCTGAGTTAGAGATAATAACCTGGTCATCTGCGAATGTAAGAGATATTACAAAGTTGTTTACGCTAAGATTTGTGTATATATTCCTATCCTACTAATCCATTGTCTCGTAAGTTCGTCCATATGAATCTTAAAAGTTAGCCGAAACATACTGCATCCTTGTCTTAAACCTGGATTTATTTTCTTTATTTTGTGATGTTGTGATCCATGTACTTGTATCTTTGTGTTCTTATAGCTATTTTAATAGTTTCTATTTGTCCCTTAATCTTATCAAAAGATTCATTCTTAGCTTTCAATTTTTTCACCTATGTAAAATAGTTATAAGATGTATCCACTTTGAGTTGCTGAAAGTAAGTTGTGGAGGAAAACATTATGACGAACCTAGTTGAAGATCTAGCTATTGTATTCTAGTAGTTCCGCGGCTGCTCTGGTATCCACATAAGCTCCTATTTTCAGGGGCGGTCTCAGATGGGAAGTGATAATTTAGCTATACATAAAATAAAATGGTATTTCCATCTTTCTTATACAATTAAAATGAAACTTTTACAACTATTAGTTCCACTTCTCAATGCTTTATATACGTTGATAGTATACTAGCTTGCGCAATCCTTTGATTTTCCAATGCAAGCACAAACTCAGTAGAAATACAGACACACGCCAAATACACCTTCAAACTTTCACTTCCATTTGCAGAAGAAAAAATGGCTTCAAGTCCTGAGATTTTATAGTCCTGCCGTTGCCATAACCACTGAATATCATTCAACTTTTAAACATTATATCGTCATTTTTTAAATAAATGTTTCTTAACGTAACCTTAACATTTAAATGATAATTCTTTTACTAATTTTAATTAAAAATAAACTTAAATTAACTGCTTAAACCGTTTCAAAGGAAAATTCGGAAAACAGTTCAGTACCGGTATAATAGTCTTAAAGAACATATTATTATACGGTTAGCATTTATTTCATATTTGTTAATCTTCCAGGAGAAAAAATGGGTTTTTTGACATGTTAAATGTATGTTACACAACCTATGAAGAAACGGAGGTGAGAGGAAGTAAATGTAACAGGTGAAAGAGGGTGTGAAGAGCGACAAAAGGTAGGAACTGAATGCTAATAGAGGATAACGAATGAAAAAAGCAGAACGATATGTAAGAAGGAGTGAAAGAGAGAGCTTGAGAGGGAGAGATAAAACCAAATAGGAGAAGCAGCGATTCTCTTAGTTCAAAACACAACGGTACTGACTTCCAGAAACACTCCGAATTATTTTACCAGTTATCTAAACCTCCTGCACAACTTCCTTTTTTACTAGAAACGAATTGCTTTTCTCATTTTACTTGAACTTTTTTTTTTAAATTACAACAAAACGCGGCCATTCTTAGTGCAAGGAAGCGGGTAAGGCTTACAAACCGAAAAGGGAACTACGTACAGGTATGGAACGGGCTAAAATTACTTTCTTAAAACAAACGACTTTTGTATTTCTTTTTCCTTTCATTTTAAATGGTCTGGCTCGGTGAAGGAGCTCTCTTGGCAGTAATGTCTAAATGACTACAAATCTAAAGCGGAACCTGTGTTAAAGGGATTCGTATCCATATTTCTAAGACAGATTTAATTCATTTTATTGGCATAGTAAGAGTGCTAAATAGAACATAATGTATTAGAACAAAATTTTCGACTATGTATTGCACAAATGATTTTACAAATGATATAAAAGTGCTAATAACTAGCACTGAATCCGTCTCACGATAACAAACGCTGCTCACATCATTACGCTATCTCATCTTTACAGTGGTAGTCTGTAGATTAGCTTTCAAATTTTTAATCTGATACAGGGTTCGATTTCCGTTTGGCTATTTGCGAGTTGCACTAATTATGCTCCATCATCTTCTGTATTCCAAAGCAGACTGCAAATATGTATATCTGTGTGTGCGTGTGTGTGCGCGCGCGCGTGTGTGTGTGTGTGTGTGTGTGTGTGTGTGTGTGTGTGTGTGTGTGTGTGTGTGTGTGTGTGTGTGTATGTTTCAGTTGTTTTGATTTCATGCTGAAAGAGAAAATCAATATTGTTTAACGTTTTATGATGTTAATTAAAATTTAAAATCATTTACAGAATGTTTGAAATATAATAATGTTTAAACTACATTTAAAAAGGGAAATTGTGAAAATAGGTAAGATGTTCGTATAGTTTCCTACGAATGTCGTAGCCATAAAAAATGTGTGTTTGCTATGGGGAAGAAAATCAGTAATCCTCATACAAGGACCCAGGAACTTTAAAGTTTGACCTTTGTAGTGGATGGAGGTGAACGTTTTAGCTTGTTCGCTGCAGAAAAAGAACACTTAGAGAATGAATACACTAGAAGTCCATTAGGGGCGCCAGGGTAGCGCAGTGGTTTCGTTCGCGACTCTAGAACTGAGGTTCCGAGTTTGATTCCCGGCTCTGGATTTCGATTTTAAGTCGGCCCTATCTGCGCGTTCACCTCTTTCTGGTACATGTGAGGTGTCCCTTATGCCCAACGTGGTTCCAGGTCCACGGTAAAAACTGCCCCTGCCCTCGTTTCACCGTCATCTTCGCTATCACCCTATCTGGAGGTAAAGGACACCACCCTCTGGGTGCCTCCATCTGAGAAATGGGTCCAGACATCACGTGGTGGGATGAGGTTACCCCGAAGGCCGTATGGGGAGTGTTAGTACACATCCGTGCATTATAAGTTCATTTGTGTCAATGTAAGCAAGAGTTAAAATCAATATATTTAAAAAGATATCCAGTAATTTATTTTGCATTGTAAATTATTTCTTGAGGAGGAAAATGACATCTGTCGAGACGATGCCTTGGGACAAGAATCATCGTGTTATGGCTGGGAATCCATCTCTTAAATTAACTTCAAACCATATTTAAGGAACCGAAATTAAAACCTTTTACACATCGTTACAACTTGGCGATACAGGAAACATTGCAGAAGGATTCGTTTTCAAATGTCGCCGTAACGTGGTGCACAATCGTGGTGGGTGTGCGCGTGCGAGGGTAGGAGAGGGAATCCGTTTATGATACACGTGTTTTAAATATCGCATGGTGACAGCGATTTATCTATTAGGACACACCCTATAGCTTGGTGTGTTGTGGAGTATTTTGGTCGTACTGGGAGGATCGGTTGTTTAGACGCTGTCTTAGTGAAATTCAAACCGATACCTTTTAGCGTGCTTAAAAGCAGCAGTCGTATGTCACTAGAATTACTGGCATATAAATAGACCAATAAATCAACTGCGTGGATATAAATCTGGAAATTATCAGCGTGGTTAGCAAACCAAATATTTTGTTTTATTTGGCCTTCTATTTGTTTTTCTTGTACCGTACCATTTTGCTTCGTACGGAGCTCTATTTTTTGCTTTTGTGGCGCGCCTGACCGGCTCAATGTGTTCACACAGATTTTCGTATTATTATGTGTTTCAAATGGGATAATGTTCGTCCTTGAAGGCTACTAAGTTAGCAACCAATCAGAGCCCTGCAGTGTTGTCATATTGCATTTCGTCACTGATGTGTGACGAGCGCCAGCTGAATCAGCTCTAATAAATATTATTTGCACTAAGACAAAAATTCAAATTTTGCAAAACGCGATCCATGAAGGAGGTACGGAGTAATGTGTGTAACATAACCGTAAAAGCTCTCTACTTTTAACTGAAATAGTTTTCCTAAAACAAATAGAGTTCCAATATATTCTAATGCATTGTAATTAACATCATTATTGTTGGCATGAATTTGTGTATGTGTATTTGTAATTACTCGGAATTGAAATGTAAACCTTTCCCATGACGTGATAAAGAATTACTTTGAAGAGGCCAAGCTCTTTGTTAAATTCAAAGATCAAACGGTACTCTTCCTGCTCGCCTGTAGGAATGCTGCATGGGAGAATATGAGTCGTCACATTGTTTGTTTATGGATGGTTCGTAATCTATATGAGCTCTAGAGTGTTCAAAGCAGTATTATTCAGTTGTTCTTCCGGTTAAAGCCAGGGAGAAATTTATCAGCTGAACCAGCTTACAATTGAAATAAAACACGAGGTGCCACACGAGGTGCCAAATGGTGTCACATATGGTACCAAAGTCAGGTTACCTCTTAATTGGTAAGAGTTAAAACTATTATTTTATGTTAAGCTGAGTGAAACTTTTTCGTTGTTGTATCTACTATATGCGCATGATAAGTTGAGCGCTGGATTTACGGTGTGGTGCGGGTAGAGGGGAAGAAGCGAGAGCTAACGCTCTTTTGTTTCTGCAGTGTGTTTAGCCTTGGAAAACGCAGTTCAGCAAAATAGCGTTAAGATATGTGGACAAATAGTAAATCGAACTCGATCCGATAAGCTGTATATTTACATACTTACTATTTACATAAAATAAAAATAGAAAATAACTATTATGACTGTTATAAATACTCATTCACCGTGTGATTCTTTGAGTCCGGTGCATCACTTCCATACCTAGTACCCTCTGATGTGTTGACGATAATTTTATCAATTGCATTTTCTATTACACCTCTATTACAGCTCTTGGACCTTCTTGCAATGCGTTACGGTAAAGGAAGCTTCTATTGGAAGTTTCCGCAAAGTTGGAGCCGAAAAATCACCAGTACGTTGCTTAGTTTTACCCACGCCAGCACTGTTGCATTGAGATCACAGTTATACGGAGGTAGACGAACAATAATGTGTCCCCTTTCGAGAGCTATAACATGTACAACATACCCTTGTTGTGCCCTCCTCGGTAGCTGGATGGTAGCATTTCTGCCTCACATTCAAGAGGTCCCGAGTTCAAATCTCGGTCAGGGTGAGTTAACTGGATAAGGTTTTTTCGGGGTTTTCCCTTATCCTGAAAGACGATTGTCCGGTAACTCTAAGCTCTATGTACCCTGGGCTCATTTGAGCAATATTTCATCCGTTCCATTCATCGTTCGACATGACATAACGTTGGAGATTGTAAATTAAATGAAATTACCCTTGTTGTAAACTAGTTAGCTAATTAACCTTGAAATTGATCAAAACTAAATATGGCGGACATGATAAGGCTTAGCGCATTAGCCACTAGACATCAGTGTATGGCACATTACAAGTTTTGTAGTTGTCATCTGTGTTTACGGAGTTAGACGAAACTTACCGAATGATGACTTGGAACCCGAGCGTTAAACTTATCGCGCGCATACTGTAGTTGTTGCATTTGTTTCTGCAGTAATTAATAGATCATAACCTCAGTTCTCTGGTCTATTCACAACCCAAAGAAAACTCTAAATTTTAAAGTTGTATCACAGCATTATGACAGACCAATATCTCGCAGTGCTATAATCATTTAAATTAGGAACACGACTTCCATTATATATTTATTTTAATGTGTAAATCTGTTTATACCAATAAGTACACCGGTTAGAGAGGAAGCCCATTCTAGAAGTCCAAAAAACTTTTGCCAGCTGATTCAAGTTTTTCAGTGGGTATTAACCCGTGACCTCTCTTACACAATAGAAAGGGATGTGACTTTATATTATATTAATTGTTTTCAATTCTTACTGCCGAAATATTTGAATTTAACCCTCATACACTTATACAATTACTTACCTTAATGACATTTTAAATACAACTGAATCTACTAGTTTGTCAAAATTGGAAGACACATATTTTTATTTGTATAGACAATTGTTTAACCTCCTTTATAGGTTGCTTTCAGCTACATGCTTTTATAAAGAGTTAATACTCTGCGAAAAATAAGGACTAAAGTGCCATGTTTATTTAGTGTTACAAGAAATACACCTGTAGACGAGCAATTTATGATATTTTGACGTTTGGATTCCATTTCCAGATGGTTACCTTTATAACATCGTTCTGAACAACAATGTGGCATAAAACCAAATGTGCTTTTGATCTTTAGTGTTTCTATTCACTGTCAATCAATTTTACTCTAGCGATATTTCCAGTTACTTGCTTCTTTAGTTACCGATGGGCTCTCGCACAAAGGCGCCGTCCTTCGGACTACACGCCTGTCAACCCTTCTATATTGCCATAATGATGAATGGGCTTCACTGCATGGGCACCACAAGTGTGAGAAACTTTGACTTAAAGGAAAATGATTTTCACCCAGCTGTCAGTTCTCTCTCTAGAGTTTTGAGTCCAATAACTCAAAACAGATGTGGACGACTGACTTCTAATTCTTCTGCGTTTCCTGTTATTTCTTTGCCCTCCTTTTCATTTTTGCAATTGAACTTTATCACATTCATCACTTCTAGTTGCTCACCCTTGACAGCAATGAAAAGAGGGATATAGGTGAGAGCTGGAAATGAACGTCAAGGGAACCAAAGGTCACGGCTGAGGAAAAGTTTGTTCGACGCGAATGCTGTTATTCATCACACCTGCGATCGGAGCCAGTTACACATCAGTTGGTCAGCTTTGTGGTTTAATAATAAATTTATTTCCCTTTTGAGACAGGAGCCTTTACTGATACGATCGATTATTCCTTAAAAAAGTATAAATTGTGCCGCTAGAACCTAAACAAAAGCATTATAAATTTTCAATTATGGATTAATAAAGCGTGTGGTTTGAAATTGTAGTAAGAGATAAATAGTAATTTGATTCTGTAAAAGGCTGCAAATTTTGCTTAGGGAATTGAATCTCTGCGTCTACACTTTTTTTGTAATTTGCGTTCTTCAACGTTAAGTCATATCGGGCGGTGAATGAAATGGGTGAAGTGGTCCTCAAATGAGTCCAAGGTCTATGGAGCTTAGAGTTACCCATCATTGGTCTATAAGGATAAGGGAAAATCCCGTAAAAAGCTTATCCATGTAAGTTACCTTAACCAATATTAGAACTTGGGACCTCTTGAACGTGAGGCAGACACGCTACCGTCTACGCTCCTGAGGCAGGCGACTACCTACCATAAGAATGTTTAAATGTTATATTATTACCAAGGCAGTTAAATGAATCATGATATTTGTTACTGACTCTATCAACTGCAAGGATATTATAAGCCACGCCTGCTGCCGGAATTTTTCGGGTAAGAATTACTTAAAATGCCAGAAAATCTATTCACTTCAAAATGCAACTTAAATGCACATTCAAAACTCATCAGCCGGGCTTGAACCACACACAGAGGGTCGCGGGTTCGAGTTCCACCTTGGCTATGGGTATTTATATGTATAGTGTATATGTGCGAAACTATAGAACACAGGCAGTAAACTAGCCCGCCTCTGTAACGTAGATAGTAACGTGTCTGCCTCACGTTCAAGAGGTCCGGAGTTCGAACTTCGGTCAGAGTGAGTTACCTGGATAACGTTTTTCCTCATCCTTCAAGACGAATGTCGGGTAACTCTAAGCTCCATGGACCCTGGACTCATTTGAGCGGCATTTCACCCAATTCATTCACCATCCGATATGACTTAACGTTGTAGGACGTAAATTACAAAAGAAACACAGTAAAATAAACGTAAACAATAAAAATCGGTTAAATAAGAACAAGAAAAATATATCTATATACATAGATACATAGTGTATATTAAAAAGAAAAATACCGCAACAGTGGAATTAATTCGGTTGCCCCAAACCAACTTTTCATAACTTAGGTCAATATAGGTTTATGCTGTCCTTTGCCATATTATACCCCAGCTAGTTTCATCTTGTCACTTTCCGAACACAATGAAAAATACGAGAGAATATAGTGAAAGGAAATAGGAATTGATGGAAATTTGGACAGTTGCACATTTTATCAGGTATATTTATTAACCTCCATTTTAAATAACTGTGCTGCAAAATACTGTAATAAACAGCAAGTTACCCTTTCACTACACTTTGGTACATTTCAGAAATAAAATATAACTTAATTCGGTGTTTAGATAAGCAAATATCAAATATATATTTGTCCATTCAAAACATGTGCACTTTTGCGAAATAATATTTCTTAATAAACTCAAAACTACTAATTTTTAGAAGAAAAAGGCTGAATTTTGTATAATTGCACGTCTTAATACGCATAATATGTTCAATATTGTACACTGTTGCAGACATTCTTTGCAGGTCATTCAAAAGTCGTAACTAATGACAAGAAACTTTCATTGTAAATGTAAGTTACTCATAGCTACTGGTAACTTACATTGAGGTACGGCATTGCTATATATTCGGCAGAAAACTGTTATCTGCTATCGCAAATGATAATCATAGAATTCTTAAAGAGCAGTGAGTGATATTAGCATTTGTAACTGCTCTTCCGCTACAGTTACTAACTTTAAATCATGAACATATATTAATCAATTCTTAGCTCACGTTCACGCTCGTTATCTTTACGTTCACCACTGGCGAATTCTTGCATTTTGCTTTCGTATTGTCACCGATCGCATTTCTTGTGTTGGAGCCGCAACGAGCAAGTACTGGCGTGTGCACATGAAAGAAGCAGACATATTGCTGCGAGCGCTGAACGCTTGCCGAGAGAGAGAGACAGAAACAGATAGAGATAGAGACGGGGATAGTTTTGTCGTCCTCTCTGCATCGCGATTGTTGTCGAAGGATCCACTGAATACTAGAACAATGACTAGAGGTATAAACGGCCAAGTGTTAGAGCAGAGTGAGTTCCTAGTGAGTTGTTATTTGTGTGTGCAGCTGTGCAGTAATTGTGAGTGTGTGGGCATTTGATGTATGCCACGGTAATTTATATCGCTTTTTACTTGTGGCAGAGGCGACCTTGAGGAATGTTGTGTATGTCGCGTCATTTTTATTGCTTCAAGGGGTGTACAAATTTACTGTTTACTGCAATAAAGGGCATTTAAAATTTAAGCAAACAATACTTTTCATTCTACTAACCCACAAAGTCACAGTATGGTTGATCTTCAGTTCTACTGTCTGAAAATATCGTTGCAATGGCTATAGCTAGCGCATTCAAGTCAATTATATGTTTAAAAGGAGTATTTAAGCATGTACAGCTCCTAAGGTATTCTTCTGAATAAGTGTGAATAGTAAACTATACTTACTCGTGTGAATTAGTGAACTACCTGCCCTGGGAGCAGGTTGGGTGTTTCTAGGCTGAGAAATTTATTCTGAAACTATCCCCAGATTAGAGAAAACCCTTGGTATATTTCTGTTTCTGAACGTCTAGTTTCGTTTTGTACAATTTGCGAGTGTATCCAACTCTGCAAAATATATAATATTTAGTCTAGTAATGTAGATGTGCTAAAGTCCTGTTTAGATCATTTAGCGTGAATGCTGTTTGCGATGAAGCTTTTAAGCTCCAATGTGATAAATTCGGTAAATTTGTTGCCGGCTTGCACAGTAGTGGACTATTTGAACGTTATCTCAGGATATACCTGGGTTAATACAGTCAAAATATATTGAATTGGTTTATAAATTTAACAGAAGCAAAGAATAAGCTGTTTGAAGAAAATAGTCGACTAATCCAGGATGTATAATGCTGTTCTTTAGCACGAGAAGATGTGTCCATAGAAGTGTTAAATATGCTAAGTTCAACAGTTTACGGGTTAAAATAAGTAACAATGAGAAGCGTAGCCCACCTCGGTAGCGTGGTGGTAGCCTGCCTGCCTCACGTTCAAGAGGGCCCGAAACTCGGTCAGGGCGAGTTACCTGAATAAGGCTTTTCCGGGGTTTTACCTCATCCTGAAGGACGAATGTCAAGTAACTCTAACTTCCATGAACCCTGGACACATTTGAGTACCATTTCACCCATTTCATTCATCGTCCGATATGACTTAACGTTGTAGGACGTAAATTACAACAAAAAAAAAAAAAAAAAAAAAAAATGAGAAGCGTAAAGTTGGCAAGAGTCTTTGAAAACAGAGGACCCTCTTGCGGTGAAACTACGTAAGAAAACCCGAACGTGGTCTTTAGGAACAACGTGCTGCTGATAATAATTCTTCTGAATAAACTTTCCCGAAAACTGTATAACAGGAAGAAACGGTTATGAATGTTAGAAATGTACAGATTTTTACCCATTTAAGACCCACTTTCGTCATAAAGCTAACCAAAGTTCCAATTTCATGGAGCTGCATTTGTGGTTTAAAGTTTGGTCTGAAACACCATTACACCGTACTTCCATGAATTGAGGACCGTAAGAAATTCATTGCCGTTTAAATTTTCAGATTTTAATTATGAAGCAAATATGATTAACCAAACCTGGAACTAATGGATTTATTGCTGAATGAATTCAATGGAAAGCTAATTGCCTGCACTACACTGTCTTATATCCACTAGTCTTCGTCAACCGTAATACGTAATTTCCTCAATTCTATGACAGATGTAATTCTCGCTTCCTATGTTATGCATTTAATTTGACATACAAAAATTATTTATAAATTCTTCGTAGAATTATTAGTCTTACTCTTCAATAGCCCCGTTAAAGTTAAAGATGCTTAAAATTAACTTGTTACTTCACATCGGAATAGCTTCTAAACTTCCTTGTAGATTCTGAGTAAAATTATATTGAACTATGCTACACTTACATTTACTAGTCGCAGTCGAGTGAACGAAAACCTGCCTGATGCGTCTGAATTCTCATTGAGTTTCTCTTTATTTAATGTTTGCTGAAACTCTCTGTGTTCTATACTACCCTTGGGCAAAGCAAACCTATATCGAACCGATATGAATGAAATCCATTCCCTATGAACAGAGGGAAACCAATTGAAGGGTCAAAAGGGAAAAATGCGGAAATATTTCGTATTAGTGGTTTGAAAGTATTTTAGCAGCAACATCCACAGCAGTCCCTGAATGGCTCCATCTCCTATTAGATTATAAGACTTTAACCTAAGCACAGAAATCGTTTCTGGCTAAATGTGAAGGAAAAGTGATGAGTAGGACCAACATTAGAGTACTGTATGGCAAAACGTGGAAGCGTATAGAACAAAACGGGTGACAACAGAGTTTACGCAGGCCTATCGTGCATACAGGGTGAGATAGTGTATGCACACTCTCTTCAGGTGCAGTCGTGTCTTCTGGACATCAACGTGACTTTCGACTGGCGTGAGAAATCATGTATAACTGAATGAATATTGTGACAGGCAGAAAGAAGAGGAAATGAAAATCTCCTTGTAACAAGCGACAAACGGGCGCTGCAGTGGAAATTTGCATTTGTGTATATGAATGAATTATTTATTGTGCATATTCCACAATTTTACAATTAACATCTTTTGGCTACATTTATTTGTCTTTACCATGTTGCTACCTTGACTTACATGACACCCTGAACTTCTGCTCTGCCAGGTGGCTCTTAACCTCCATGCCATCTTCTTACTTAACTAGTCCCATTCTTCGCCCCAACTTCCTTTCTTATATTCTTTAAATTTTTGTCCCATTTTTTCTTTTACATTCTGCCAGAACTAACCAATACTTATTACCTTCTTTCCCTCCTTTCCCGTGAACAGTTTATAACTACTATCCTCTTCTCTACTTTCTCCCATTTTTCCTCGCAAACCCTTTTCTCCATATTGCCACCTCCTCGCATTCTGTTACATAGTGTTCTATGATTTCTTTTCCCCCACACAAGGCCGCACCGTGGCTCAGTGGTTAAACCGCTTGGCTCTCACCAAGGCGGCCCGGGTTCGATCCCAGGTGACCGCAAAGTGAGATTTGTTGTGGACAACAGGGCACTGGGGCGGGTTTTCTCCGGGACCTCCGGTTTCCCCCGCCATCTCATTCCACCGGTGCTCCATCTTCATCTCATGTATCATCAGTGTCCTCGCCTGCGGTGCCGTATGTTTAAAAGCGGGCGTTAAACACTACACACAGACACTCGCCCACACAATTCACACTGCCTCTTACCCTCTTAGAAATATTGCTTATGTTCTAATCCAAGTTAACCGTTCTCTCTCTTGCCTATTGCAGTACCCTATATATGCTTCTCGTCCCCACTTTCTTCTTATTTGCTTGTAAAATTGTAATGATGATCTATTTTCTAGACTTCTCAATATTACCTGCCTATCTATATTTTCTATTTTGCATTTTACCAATTTACCCACATCGCTTGTATTCCTTTCCTCGAATCTCCATATATCTCGCATTCCTATTTTTTCTATAATTCTTCCTATCTCTGCCCATCAAATATTTGAGTTCCCTCATCTTTTTTGCTGTCTCATGCATAATTTCATAATTTCCCCTTCTTTGGCCAAACATCTATACCAAAATTGTATTATTCTTTCCATTATTATTACATTTCTTCTTGTCTTTCCTAATTCTACTAAAGCTACTTCCCTAGGTGCTGATCTTGGTAAGCCTAGAAGCTCTTTACAAAACCTTCCGTAGTTTTGGTCCACCACATTGCTTGTCTCTGTGTCCCCTCCCCCCGAGATCTTCACTGCATACAACATTTCTTACTCAACCAGTGCGTCATACATTCTTTCTAAACACTTGGTTGTCATTTTTAGCTTATATTTGCATATTCTTATTCCATTCATTGCCGCTCTTCCTTTCGCTTCAATTTTTCTCCTGTGTGCTCCCCACTATTCATTGTTATTCAACATCACTCCTAAGTATTCGAATTCATTGACCACTTGTATACTTTTGCCATTTAGTACGCACTTTTTTTTTAGTTTAACTCCCTTCTTTTAGGCCATAACTTTCGGCTTGTTTGTTTATTTTTATTCCCCACTCTTCACAGAATGTCTGTGCTTCCTTTGTTGCCTTCTGCAATCCTACTATCGTTATAGATCCTACAATTAACTCATTCACATATAGCTGTCCAGGAATTTTTTTATTTGCTATTACCGGACAGTGCCGATTTCCTTCCTTAACCTTGTCTATTATCTCGTCTATAAATTAGTTAAATAAAATGGGACTCATTTTGCATCCTTGTCTTAGGCCTATATTTTGTTCTGCCATTTCCGTAATTAAATTTTTCCCACCATCTGCAAAACTTCACCCCTTCATAGATTTTCTTTACTTCTTTTATGTTTTCCACTTACCAACTTCATCCTGAATTTACAAACTAGAGCTTTCCTGTTTATCGATAAAAAGCTTTCTCAAAATACGCAAAGATTATATGATGCTTTTCCTCTCTTCTTCCTGAGGTATTTGGCTTTTATAATATTCATAATGAACATATTATCTATTGTCCGTTTTCCTTTCCTGCAACCTGCTTGAAATTCAGGCAGCTTCCTTTCTTGTTCTACCCATATACTTAGCCTTTCGTCTAATATTCCTGTGTATATTTTTCCTAATGTAGATAACACACTTATTCCCCTGTGGTTTTATGGTTTATTTGCACCTCCCTTCCGCTTATAAATAGGCACGATCATGCTTATTTTCCAGCTTTGTGGTATGCCATCACTTTCTTTTATCTTGTTTAGCACCTTCTTCATGACTTCTAAACCCTTTTTTGTTTCCCTATAGACTTTCCAAAATTCCTCTGGTATACCATCGAGTCCTACTGCCTTCTCTCTTTTTATAGACTTCAATTGTTGATACACCTCTTGCATTGTGAACTGCCTATCTAGATCTCCATTTGCTACTTCTATTGTTTCCAAATCTCGTATTTCTAATTTTAATTTTTTCCCTCCGCTATCAGCTCCCTGAATTATCTATCTCGGTGTGATAGAGTTATGTGAATAAGATTTTTTTCCCTTATTCTGAAAGAGTAATGTCGGGTAACTCCAAACTGTATCGATCCTGGGCTCATTTGAGCATTTCTTGACTCATTACATTCATCGTCCGATATGACTTAACGTTGGAGGATGTTGGTAAATTACGAAAAGAGGAAGTGCCAAGGCTCCCAAGTGCTTTATTTGTGTTTCGTCACTTACCGTCTGCCAGGTTACTCTGCTAATAAACATGATAACAAGCGAATGAAGCGCTATGACTGAAGGTGTTTCAAGGTTCTGCCTTGAAGTACTAGAACCAGGTAAGAGGAGGTGGGTTATTATTTTCTTGATAACTAAACCAATGCGCATTATATGGGCACGATTCCATTCAGTCAACTAAACAGCTGAATAGTACAAAACTTATTCTCAGATATGGTTAATTTTGTGATAGAGGGGTCGATTTTCATTCCCGATCTCTAAAATCCGCAGTTAGTCTCTTATCTATAACAATCCTTCCAACAACAAAAAGTTTGCTTATGTTAACAAATTATGTATAATGATTATTTCCCTCAGATTACGTCATCCTATATTGACCCTTTTTTGTAATTTACGGCCTCCAAAATTTAGTCATATCGGACGATGAATGAAATGGGTGAAATGATGTTCAGTGCGTCCGGGGTCCATGGAGCTTAGAGTTACCCAACATTCGTCTTTCAGGATAAGGGAAAACCCAGAAAAAAGCCTTATCCAGGTAACTCACTCTGACCGAAATTCGAACTCGGAACCTCTTGAACGTGAGGCAGACATGCTACCATCTACGCTACTGAGGCGGGCTATATTGACCGTGTTAAAGTCGGTCAATCAGAATTATGAAATATACGGAACAGTGATAACTATTCAAAGATAAAGGATTAAACATCTCAGGGATAGTCGACTGTTTGCACGACTTTCAAATGTCAAAATGGCTGAAATAAGTTTCTTGTATTTTGTAAGTTTCATTCCTGTGTTAATGTAGGCCTAAGTGATTTAGGGAGTCAGATAACTTATTGCTTTTAACAATTTGTTTTATTCGTGAAATAGTCTCTACAAATTTAACTCGTGGTTCTGAACTTCCTAGATAAATTCTCTCGCGATTTAGTCGCTCGTGAGTTTATCAGGAACTTCAAAACCACTCCTGACATTACCTATGATAATCATTGTTCATTTCCTGACAGCCTAGAAGTTGTAACTACCCATGTAATCTCTCTCTGGTTATGCGGAGGAACTTGAAAATGCGCACAAGCACTGAAAACCAACAGGGTTTAGAAAGCTCCAAACGTGTCCTTAGCTCTAGAACTTATACGTATATGCATCAGTAACAAACTGCTATGCATAAAAGTCCACTAGCAACTGCAGAGGTTTCCGGACGATAAATTACACAAGTTACTAAGCACATACTAAATGGCAGTTTGTTGGCGTAGTTCTGAAAATAGCTTGCTCGTTGTGACTACAAATTCCACAGGAGTGGAGTCGAGTTTCAGGAGCAACTAAAATTGACAGTAAGGACGAGAGACGAATATTTAATCACCACTTCGAAAATTTTCGGACAGTTTTATGTTCAGGCCATGTATAAGCTATCTGTTTAATTGATGAGAGCTAGAGTTCATTTAAATACTGACAATGCACAATTGTTTAAAGATATGTTAGGTATTCATCACTGGGGCTTGGATTTTTAGGCGACAAAAACTTGGGAAATATTTAACTTTTATGTACTAAACTGACATAAAAAGTTGCTAAAAGTAAAAATAAAAATATGTGGTAGAATAAATGAAATATTTTATTAAAGACCTGACTGACTGATCAAATACAAGTGTATGTACCTGGTGCTCAACAGACATCACTCCTGGAAGGGAACACCAAATACCAGAGAGTAACAGCATACGACTACATGCTTTCTTAAGTTTTCTATCCCGAAAGATTGACGATTGTTACGTGTCTTAAATTTCAATACCTCGTTATAAGAAGTACGCCTAGCATAATTATAACATGGAATGTCACTCACACATACATCAATAATTTCATGTTGCCCGCCCAACACATTTTAAATTTTTCACATGTTAATTCCGCTATTACTTTCCAAAACTTCCTTGCAGCTTCTTTTTAAATTTTTTGCTGCAAGACCAGAAATAACATTCAGTTTATTCCCACATACTGAAAGAACTATTTGAAGTAATTTTTCAAAGGCATTCCTACTGATGCGAGTTTCTTCATAGAATCACAGAGGAAACAAAGATTTCTAGAACTGTATACTAAGTCATTTATTGACAAAATGTCATTTAAAATTTCTTTAAGAATTTTAATTCAACTGACATCTTTACAGTTAAGTTCAGCTGTGACAGTAGCAAAACCATCCAGGATTTCTGCGTAGTACTGAACTGCGGCTATTGAACTGCACTGTTCTGCAGTCACCAAGAGGCAGGAGGCAGCGGAGCGTTCGTATTTCTGTGCTAAAGAAATGTCAATCCGTTTAAGTGACTTGATACATACCTCTTTCAAATTAGAAATCAATTTTTCAATGTCAGGAAACATGACTCAAATTTCCTCACATATTTTATGTAATCCATGAACAGCACAAATAACATGAATTATTTTAGGATACCTAACTGCAAGTCCTGCTACTGCCTTTTTCATATATGATGCAGCATCAGTGGGAAATAATAAAGCAATGTCATATCGTGCCATTTGGCCACAATATCTAATTTTTTTTATTTCTCCTTTCCTCACCGATGTTGGTGTAAGGAGTCGCTCGGGTTCCCTCAGAGCGTGGCAGCTGAAGCATATTGACCTTATATATGACATCAGGGTTGAGTGGTCGGCCCAACGCCTGGGATGATGAAGAGATTAATCATGGAGCAACTGATGGATTGATTGTGGGGGGAAACCGAAGGACCCGGACGAAATCCAACATATCATGTTGTAAGATATCTACATTGCTTCATCAAATAATCCGGCAAAATACACATACATGGTTTGTAGCAGGTATGTTTTGGCAGGTCATTAGAAAACATGACATTCAAATTTCAGAATAATTTTTCAAGACTCCTTTAACGACATTTCCAATTTTCCTGCCAGTAGACTACACTCGCCCATAGTTGCCATTATAAAAAATGTTGCATACATATATACGTCGCAGTTTCTTCGTAGCATCTGTGAATGTAATGTCTTCGCAACGTTGATTAATCAGGTTTGTCAATATTAATATATTTTGTGAGGAATGTTTAAAACTTGTATTGGTTCACTTTCGAGATGGACATGTCTGCTGAAACAAATAATCTGCACAAATGGTGCATACATATATACGTCACACTTTCTTCGCAGCATTTTGGAATATGTCTTCGCAACGTTGATTTATCAGGTGTGTCAATATTAATATATTTTGTGAGGAATGTTTAAAACTGGGATTGGTTCACTTTCGAGATGGGTATGTCTGCTGAAACAAACGCTCTGCACAAATCCTGACAATATACTAAAAATTTTAGAAGGCCCTGCTGAAGTACATGGCACTGGATTATTAATAAAAGATTGCTTTTCTATTTTTTCCTTTGTAAAGTGCGAAACAGCTGCCTTATGTTTCTTACCAGTTATATATCACTGGCGCACGTTGGTCTGCCGTTATATCTTTACAACACGATTGACAACAAAATTTTACCACCAGAACTGAAGATATTTTTAAATTCCGCAGATATTGTTTCACACGATAACCTGTATTACTTTTCACTCTGGACATGTTTAATCCACTGTGAAGTCAAAACTGTCAATATGTAACTTCCCAACTCAAATAAAATGGTGTATAAACTTTGCGTATTCACAAATAATAATTGACTCTACACCTTAACAAGTATCAGAGTAGGGGTTGTGAAGTCGTTGTGAAACGATAAAAGGTATTTACTTATTTCAGGAGTATGGCAGAGGAGGAATTCCCGTTTATCTTGTGAGCTAATGTAAGCAGGTTGCTTTTACTTTTTTTCAAACTGAAGGAATACTAAGGTTGATGTATCAGTTCTTCCAATAATTAATATCACTTTGTGTCGTCTGTCATCTCTAATTGAGCGTTAAAGAAGTGGATATTGACGTGAAAATAATTCTTCTGCTGGTTTATGTGATTTTGTGTAAATATGTAAAATTATTTAAAAAAGGATTCCTTTATGCAAATTTTATGTAATTTATTCTGATATTCTAAAATATTTATTTTCATAAATGTAAGAGAATGTGCATTTTTAAGTCAAAATGTTTATTTACCTAAAATTCCGAGCCCTATTCATTACTCTTAATGAGGAGAAAATCATAATATTAACACTTATTTTGTGATATTTGCTTTATAATTTACGTCAGACTACTTCCGACCTAATATTAGCTTTTGGGATGGAATCGAGAGAGTCAGCGGTAGTTAGATGACAATTATACTGCTCAGACTGTTACAATGACAATGACCAAAAGTGACGTTTCTCGTAGGTAAAGGATCTCTTCGGCTACGGTGCAGCTGAGGTGTGGGTGGGAGAGCAGGTGGTATGAAATGGTATAGCCTCGGCTAGCTTTAGTCGGAGCACTTCGCTCTTAGCTCTTAGTCAGGGCATACATAACTCCATCAATAAACATCTTTATGTTTGTAGATAGTTCTTTAAATCATTAACAAAAACACTTTAATGTTTACATTAACTATTCAATATCTAGCTGGTCGAGTATACTGTTGCGTTAGGTGCTAAGCTCTGTTGTGTGTCACCGGCTGAGTCTGAGGTAGCACTGCACTGAAAACGGTTATTTGCAGGAGTTGAAAACATTTACAGTTAGCTTTCTAACGGTATCTGGGGTTCTTTATCCTCTTAGGAATTTACCAGGTCTCGTACGTACCTAAGCACCAGGAGTATACCGACATCGCCATGGCATTCTACATGTATTCTGAGATTAAGATATACATTACAAATTATTTCACCTTTAATCCTATATAATACCTATTACTTTATCACTATTTACAAATTTACACATATCAATTAGCATATGAGTAGGGTAGAAGTAATGGCGTCTCAAGTTCAGGTAAGGTAATAAAATTAAAGGTAATATCTTTTATCGGCATGCTCTTCTTTCCTGGCCCAATCGACGGCCTAATGGTCTACTGACGCACAATCGCTGTCTCTTTCTCTTCCCTCCGAGACGTTATTATCAAAACTGAAGTAGTATGACATACATTTTAACTGAAAATTCCTTCATATGATCTAAGTAATTTAAGTTATCCTGTACCACGAAGTATGTGAAAAACGATTTGAATATTTGATTATTATGACATTCAAATTGCTTGTTTACTTGCCTACCTGCCTTTATAATAAATCAACTAGTATACAAAATTGCACATTCTACGCTCATTATAACTACCATCACTAGCTCGTGCTAATCCAATCATATATTTTCTCCTATTTCCAAATGTCTCTTCCAAATCTGAGAATGGGTTTCTTATGCTGCGTGATGGTCCTGTCCAAGGGTCCTTTATTATAATAAGCTCAATACCGTTCTACTGATGAAACATTAAAGAACCTTTGGAACTCTTTGCCTTAGATTAGTACGTTCCGCCCTTCAGGTTTAGTTACCCTGAGGCTTCCATCTCATGCTTGTCCCCCAAATTTATCTGCAAGGCATATGGGACTCTCCTGAGTTTCAAACCACATTTTGCTACAGTAGCTGCTTAGGGCAAATTCTTGACCTATTGATTAACGTTGACCTATTTATTAAACTTTACTTCTGATCAAATTTATAAACATTGACCCGTTTCAATTACATATAACTGAATAAATACAAAGCTAAAAATTTACATAAAAGAAAATTATACCGCTCTAGAATGGTAAGGATCCAATAGTTGGGATGTGAAGGGGATGGCTAAACCGTCAGAAGCAGCAGTCCTATTAAGTACGTTCTTATGTCTTCCTTTATCGACTGTCATTTATTTTTGTAAAACCTTTGCAAATTCATTGCTGTAAGTAAACAGCTCACTTCTCAGCAAGTGGCTCGGGTTAGCTGCAGAGATTGTGGTAGACAAATTGCCATTCGGTTGGATACTAGTTGTTGTAGTTACTAATGTCTAAAGCTCCCTTTATTACCAGAAGAATCACATACCGTGTCAAGGATAATGTATTAAATGAAATGAAAATTGAGAAAGGAAGTTTGGGTAATTAACGTTTAAGGTCAAACACCTCTCTGGCATTTGCCAGTTATGAAGACCGAGAAACCTTTGGAAGAAATCTTAGTTGTGTAAGATGTTCCTGGTGGGATTAAAATCGCCAAAAATTCATTAATGCCTTTAACGAAGTTGGTCCTCCGTGTGTGTAATAACTATTAGTTATTAAATTGACAACACATGACATACATTAATATATTAAATATTTTTATATAAATGACTGTACAATTCGTTCTCCCTTAACAGTAGCAAATGTCACTGGAGATTAAATGACAGACATTAAACAGTAATATGTGAGAAAGTGTCTCCAGATTAACCCAAATTCCTTGCCATAAGAGCCGCAAAAAGAATTTCCTCTCACAACAATGAAACGTCGTAATAAAGTTTGTGGCCGATAAACAGTGCGGATGGAAGGTACTGAGAAAATCTTTATTGGATAATAAAGCCGAGACTTATCTTTAACACGGCGCCAGCCAGATTATCTTTCTTCTCGATATCTACAATCAACTTCTTATGAAAAATCAAAGTAAAGCTAGAGGATCCAGATGATATAAAACTATAAGTAAATGTTGATGTCACGTGCCTTGCTCTTTCCTCTCCTTTTTGTATTTTTATTACCGTTTCACGCTATTTCTCGAAAAATTCTCCGTATCGGCTTCTACTCCATTGAGCGTATTTTACATTGAAATGAAAAGAATCTCGTTTACTACTTCCACTGACTAATATGAAAATCTATGGTTAGTTTGGAAGCTTCCATATATATTAGCTGAACATATTTGCCTAATTTTGGCTTTGAAATATTTGTATAAGTCCAAGGAAGGTGAAGTCATAATGGACCGGGCTATTAAATATAAAAGCAAACTTTCACGGAGCACATATACCTTTTATTTTCGATAAACAAAAATATTACAAAGTAGTAAGGTATTCTACTCCTTGCCATAGTCTTCAAAGCTATTTAACTTACTATACTTTATTAAATAAAGTTTATCGTTTGCTCACTTTCTTCTCTTGCAACAAGCCAGGTGAAAAGACGATTAGATATCGACGTTTCGGGAGTGTGCATCTCTCCCATCACCAGGATTTTATGAAATGTTATAACCTCAAATGAAACACTGGATATAACAGCAATATAAAGACAAAACAGTATCAACATTGGCATTACTGAACAAAAGACTGCATTCAGTACATTAAATGTCAGGCCGCTTGTTATAAAAACTGAATTTTTTTTATGTAGCATGATGATATATCTTTCCAAGATTAGACACAAAATTTATTTCTGATCGCACTACACCACCATAAATATTTTACCACAGACAATTGTTTTCAAATATAGGTGAATCCTTGGGTATCTCCTTTATAATTTGTGTTTGTGAGTTCGTGGATATGCGTCTATAATTTCCCCTTCGTTTGACCTTTGCGATGACCATAAATAAATCGCAAGGGCAGTCGGAAGGTTGCGGAATCAACTTGGAGTATTCCTGATTCTCTCATTGACATAATACGTCGCGTGTTCCCACAGTGGAAAACCATCATCTTTATATATTTACTCACCACAAAAAAGACAAACTGCCCGCCTCGGTAGCACAGATGGTATCGTGACTGCTTCGCGTTCAAGAGGTCCCGAGTTTGAATCTCGATCAGGGTGAGTTATCTGGGTAAGGCTTTTACCGGGTTTTTCCCGTATCCCTATTTGGGTAACTCTAAGCCCCATTTACCTCGGACTCATGTGAGCATCATTTCATTCGCCCATTTCTTTCATCGTCCAATATGACGTAAAGTTGGAGGATGTAAATTACACAAAAAGTAAAGACAATTATATATACTATTTATTTGGAAGCTTTAAACTTATTAACTTAGTTGTAACTGTGTTAAACTTCAGCCCCGATTTCAGAATAAATAACTAATTAATCCGAATTAGTTTTATTTATATAGGTAAGTTGGACAACTTTTATTGGCAGTGTGAAGTTCGCCGGGACAGATAGTAAGAAATACGTATTTGAAAAGTTTACTGTAATTTTATAATCGAGCCACAACAGTCTTACAAGCATAAAGGTCAGTGCAATCTGGCATCTACTCCCAAGTGTTCTAAATGACAATATTAAAGTATTGAAATCCCGGTGAGTGAAGTTTTATCAGCCTACAGTATTCCTTAAGGCATAGCAAACTTACCCGTTCAGTTTGCCTTAAAGATCTTGCACGATCTTTGAATAGTGAAAGAATGAGCATTTTACTGTGCATACTCCACAAATTTACATTTTTTTTGTACAACTTTAGGCACATTTATTTGTCTTTACTTTGTTGCTACCTTGGCTTATATAAAACCCTGGTCTTCTGCTCTGCCAGTTAGCTCTTAACCTACATGCCCCCTTGTTACTTAATTAGACCCTTTCTTGCCCCCCCCCCCCACATCTTCCATTCCTATATTCTTTACATTCCTTCCAATTTTTCTTTTAATTTCTGTAAGAACTCACCAATTATTCTTATCTTCTTTTCCTCCTTCCCTGTAAACATTTTATAGCTACTATCCTCTTCTTTACTTTCTCTCATTTTTCCTCCCAAAACTTTTTTCTCCATATTCCAAATCCTTGCATTCTCTTACATAGTGTTCTATAGGCACTTTCATTTCCATCACACAATTCAGAAATTCCCTTTTCCGTACCTCTTATTCCTCTTAGGAATATTGTTCCTGTTCTCATCCAAGCTAGCCCTTCTCCCTCTTGCCTATTGCAGTAATCTACGTATGCTTCTCCTCCCGTTTCTTTTTATTTGTTTGTAATATTGTAATGATTTCTTATTTTCTATATTTCCCCATATTTTCTGCCTTTCTATATCTTCTGTTCTGCATTTTACTAATTTACCTACATCGCTTGTATTCCCTTCCTATAATCTCCATATATCTCCCATTCCTATTTTTTCCATAACTCTTCCTATCTCTGCCCACCAACTGTTTGAGTTCTCCAATCTTTTTTTCTGTCTCATGCATTATTTCTGGGTTCATCTTAATGGAAGTAGTAGCGTTCTAAACCATTTTATGTGTGAGTAAAATTCTTATCTCACAGCAAATGATATTGGAGCGCAAGCTTACCAGTTAGTGCTCTACAATGGTACAAGAAGATTCCTCCTGAGTAACTCCTCTTTAATATAATTCGCTGCTCAAGGTTTTGCTACTTTATTATACTATCATGTTCAGTAGTCCGTACAGGTAGAATCGGATGTATTTTTTTCCAATTTGAACCTTCATCTACCAGTAATGCTGCCGTTTCTAGCTGATTGATATAAGTAGCCAGCCAAATACCTTTCCTTACACTCCAACACACTTTATCGTGTTAAAAAGGAAGTTTCCTTTCATTAGACCTACACTGCGAATTGTGATTGTTATAATACTTAGCAATACAAGTCAGTGTGATCGGTTGATGTTTCGTAATTGAAGTGGAATATTCCAATGTTTCAGAACATTTTCTAATTAATTCGCATGCTTGATGCACATGGTACATACTTAATAATCAAGTTGCAGTATATATGTATTCCGAGGATTAATTTAAGTATTTATTGATACTCATCATTGCTTAAGTTTCGTGTATTAAATATTTTGCAATTAGAATCAAACCCAAGTGAGTGCGCAATGGAATGTTACATGAAACTCCCTATTCACTTATTCAACTATATATAACATAACATTTAAATCAATATCCGGAGACATAATGCAATAATTACATAATAATTGTGTGTTACTATTGGTACACCTGATACATTATAATTTTTACAGTAACTTGTATGTAACGTAATAACTAACTCCGTGAACACGAAGTTTTTCCAAAATACAAGGACTTTAAAATTGGCCTCTTCCAAAAATACAAATATTGCAATTATTAAGGCATATTAAATCTCTTATAAACTACGTGACAATGAGTTAAATGATATTTTACAAGAAAACGGATTTTTCCACCTCATCCCTTCTACCTTCTAGTTTATAGAGTAATATTATTTGTGACGTTTGGACTTCTCCATTCTGTTTACGTGACCTTCCATTTAATACCTTTTACGTAATAGTAGTAAAATATAACCAATTTCACATCTGTTTAATTTATGTACCTAATTTTCAAAAGTCACATAAAGTAAATGTTTCGAGATTATTTAATTAGAGCACCAAAACTGAAACTCTCTGTACGTGATCGTATGTTTATGTGACTAAGCAGCGAAATTAAAACAGAACAAGAGGTAGAACAAGAAGATTCGGATATGTACGAAACTTCGTACTGAATTTAGCAACTTCCAAGGGTAGTCAGGAAGATTTCTGTGAAATTTACAATAACATAAGTTATGTTTTTTTAAACACCTCCATATTAATTAAAACATTACCTTTGGTAATCTGTAAGGAATAAAAGATGTGCATCTTAAATTTTCATTGAACAGCCCAAAGAGTAATTTAATTTGTAGTAAGATATGTGCAGTTTTCCTATAAAAAAAAAAAACAAAAACGTACAATGTTTAATTATTTAAGCTCTGCAATTTATGAACAATTTAATTACCCAATTTTAGCTGTATTGAAATTGTACTGTATTACTAATTTCTCTTATTGCTTGATGACATATTTGTGTTTATTTTCCTTTGCCAAAACCTAGTTGCTATGAATATGATTAGGAATTCTCACTGCTGTCAAAGATTAAACATTTAAACACTTAAATGCGGCAGTAAGGGCTATATTTTATTTTAATATCTTACATTTAATAAAGTATGACCTAGTTGTTCACCTTCACAATTATGCCCTCAGCATATAATTTACCCTTTGACACTGTAAATTGTCTTGCGATAATTTTGCGCTGGTTAGGAAGGAACACATTAGCGAGTTCACGACGTCCGGATGCGCGTAATGACTGGAGGAAGGGAGACGTTAATTATAGGCTGCCCAATTATTAGACACCCAACACCAGCAATTACCACCACCTTACCCTTTCACCTGCACACCTATCAGTTTTCTTCTAGGAATAATAAGGCTTATACAGGTCTGGCGATGAACTCCTCACCTTTTATGTACTTTGTGGGTGTACTAAGGTTAGTCCAAAGAGTTGAGGAGATAGAACATTTCCTACATAAATTAGCATACAAAGAACTGCAAAGAGTGAAGTAAAACAACTGAGGATTTTGAATTTTGACCTTCGGTATAAACAAATGAGTTGTGAGACCCATTATGTATTTTGCGGAAATACCTACTGTTTGCGAAACGTGGGCCTGAACTATGAACATGATTTGTGGTAAAATCAGGTCTTTCATATAGACTATCCAAAGATTTCAGGAGAAATAATGTTCCTCGATATCAAAAAGAGAAGATTTAGAGTGGAATGTTCACTGCGTTCTAAACACTAAAGGTAAATAGCTAATCACTTCAGCCCATCCAGATGTTGAGTCTTTCGTGGAGCTAAGCCGATATATAATACAACACAGGCAGATTAATGTACTTCAATTTCGTTACGTATTGCTTCAAGAAAACATATTTGGAAAGCAGCCAGCGTCACCTTCAGTTTGGGTTTAGACTCGAAATGTGGACATTATAGTTTAATATACGGTTGACGTTAATCTGCAGCTCAAGTGCCCCTGGTTACTGGTATACGAGTCCAGTATTTCATCCAGCACGTATTCACAACTTAAAGACTTAAATTTGAATGGAAATAACTCTTTCTCATAATTCAAGCAGATATGTTTGCACATTTGAGGCGCTCAGAATAATAACGACATATCCCAACCGATATCAAATTTTGAGGTAGAAGTATTAATGTGCACAGCTTCCATCTACCTTTCATATCAATCAAATAGGGAAATGCCCAAGCTCTCATTTTCCACCTTTAAGATTTGTCGGTAGTGAAAACGAAGACATTCTCAGTATAAAAATGGCCTATACCAACTATTGATGGTTTACCTTAGGACCGCGACATGTTCATGGCTTTGCAGTGAACGGTAATGAACATGAAGGTTATTCCTGAACCTCAAAAAAAAAAAAAAAAAAAAAAAAAAAAAAAGCGAAAAGTCAATGTGTGGGTAAGAAACAGAGGAATGTTTTGCAGAAAAAGTTTTAAATTATCCATTAAGCAATTGACATACAGAATATCACATCAAACTTTGTAATTAGATAAAACAGATGTTGATGTCGCTTCTTAGCAATTACGTCCATTATTGTTGATCATAGGAATCCTGAGATTGTTATCTTTGGTTTATGTTATTCTAACTCTGAAGTGTATCAAGGTTAATTTTGGTAAAAAGAAATAAAAGTGCAGACGTTTCATGGCTTAAGTTACAGCAGATGTACAGTTAACAAAGAAAGATAATGCAAGCTAAATATAATCACCTGATGAAATTACTAAAATAAACATGTAAATAAAAATATCATAAATTTTATTATTGCAGTTTTCACCGTGGTGGTGTTGACGAAAAATATGAAGATTTTATAGAGATGGATTTGGTATTTCAAGATGTTAAATGAAGGAAAAGTGTATTTTACACCTTTGTTTCTGTTTCGTATAATTCTGTTCTAATAGACAACACAAAGTCAAGAAAACTATTTATCAAAATGGTTCAAGAATTTGCACATAGGCTTCAAATTCCTTAATTTAAATTCCAAGAAAATATCAAATCATAATGTTAACAACTTTCATATTTTGGAACAAAAATTACATATATCTGAAAATGAACTTAGTTTGGGATATGCCGTTATTATTCTAAGCGCGTCATTTTATGAATTCAGTATATTTTCCTTTTTCAAGACTTGTTTTTCAGCCATAGCAACATACCTTGCAATAATGCTAAGCTTTGTCATGACAGCTACTTAAGATTTGTTAGGAGTATATTGAGCTAAAGAGGACGTTTTCGTTGGTCTGAAAGGCCTAATGCTGATACCTCCTCTTTATGCAAACCCTGAGCAATATTCGGACAGCCGTTACTAAGATGACCATCTGCAGCCTTTCGGCATTCGATCGCTAGAATGCCCGAAATAACCCGCGGAATTACGGAAACATACATTGGACACAATTATTACTTGACAGAGTCTTGATGCGTACTGACCTTCAGGTGACCGCGCTGCAACCGTCTCTTATCAATCTTATCTGGTCGATTAGAAGAGTGAAATATTAGTACAGTACGAGTGTGTTGTGCCGGTGAAGACCGTGTGCGCAGTCGTGTAGAATCCAGTTGCCGAGATCACACTCTCGGTCATTCGCAGTACACTGAAATGGCCAGTATCGTGGAGAGGTTTGACCGGGTAACATCCATCTTCTAACGCTTTGGTGCCGTCACGTTAAAAGTTTAAAGTTTTAGAAAGTGTGATTAATTTCACTGGTGATTAGCGTTTTACCTGTTTATTTGGACTAAAATGCCTCCAATTCAAAGCAAACTTGGTGGGAAAACACTTCACAGCCAAACACGTGAAGTTATTAATGTCCTCTCTTCTGAAACGGGAAGCAGCTTCTGACGATATGCTAATAAAGACAAGAGAGGGTGAGTGCAGCAACAAATGTATCTGAGAGAAAATGTCGTAAAGTAATTAAAGAAGGAGAGAAATGTGAGGAACAAGGGACCTCCTTTGAAACATCTGGAAAATACATCGTGTAGTAGAAAGAATCACTGTCAATGATGATTTTGATAGATGTGTAATTCGCCAAACAATTCATTATTTGTATATTCAGGAGAAAACTGTGACCACTGTCAAAATTTGGGGCTTCTAGAACTTCAAGATTCCATTAACTTTAAAGGGGGAAGCACTAGTTTAAAGATTATCTTAAGTGGCATAGGTTTCAAGTGGAACAAAACAAGGAACAACAAGGCATTTTATAGGAAAGGTGTATAAGAAATTGGCGCGTGTCACATTTACGTGCCATAAAAAGGTTTGGAGACGAAGGTAGTCCAATTACTTATGATGATGAAACATATCATTATACCAGAAACGGCCAACTCACTTCCATGTGCTACAAGCCACAAGAGCATCACCCCAGATTTTTATTGTCCTGTAAATTAAAACATTTGTGAAAGGAGAACAGTAAATATTTGTAGTTTCTCAGTGGCTAAGTTGAGCAAATGCTCATATATCTTAAGGTATGGTTTTAGTAAAGACGAGTCTGTGAAATATGTCCGTGCTGCATTGTCTTCCATCATCTAGCACTAGTAGAAGGTGAAACTGACGCCTGGGCATAGACTCCCTTCAATGCGCGAAGAAAGTAGATCACCGGCACGGAACTATCGTATCTACTGTATGTTGATGTACAGTAAGTTGCGAAACATAAATAGAACGTTTGAAAGCTGCGTGTGTCTATATTATATGTTTCCTCGCGCCTGCCGATGTATGACACATTGCTGTCCAGAAGACATGATTATATCTGCACAGACTATACATTCACAGGACTGGCCTTGTATGTGCGATAAGCTAAAGTAAACATCTCGTTGTTGCGAATTTTTTCCGATACGCTTTCTCGCTTTGCTATGTAGTACAACACATAAATCACTTAGCGGGTGGCTGTGGCTGCGCTTCAAATAAGCGAGTGTTTAAAAAGTCGCATAAAGCTAGCCCTAAAATAAATATATATTATGTGATCTACAGCTGGAGCAGTTAACCAAATGATATCATGATAGCTTTGTTGCTATGATTAAATGGTAAGATTTCACATCTAGCATACACTCGTCTTTATTCCGCGGCTTTCTCAGCAACAGAGCAATAAATGACCAACTAAAGCAGATGTATCATATTATTTTCGTACCAAAATTTTAGCTCATTTTATTTCTATGTGCGTTTAATGATTCAGGATAATTTTCTTTTATATCTAAATTCTTCCCTTGCATTTTCTTACCTAGTTTATTTTGTCAATCCTGCAACCATGGATTAAAGTGCACCTTGATTCCCTAGAATGGCACATGGTTACTAACGGAAAGTAAGTTCATCTTTAAAAATATTCAGCACGAGCAACTGCTAGGCTTTGAGTGAAATATATCCTGAAATTGCCAACTGAGTATTGTATTTTCCACAAGTATAATTATCTTCTAATACTTTTAGAAATAAATATAATTTAATGTTTGGTAGGACTTTTGTCTTTGGTTATACTTTCCTGCTTTCACACTTGTCACATTTTGTTCACCAGCAGGTTGCTTAGAGCTGAGGATATTTACGATCTTTGCCTTCTTAGCAGTGTAGTCATATCCACGTCTTTGTGCGTCTCCCTTTATTATATGAAATAAATCCAGGGGAAGACGAGAAGGCGCACGGACATAAAGACGTAGAGAGGGGGTGGCATGCACTTAGCAACCCGGAGAATTTCTTTTTATTTTCAGCGCGCTCCGGTAACAGACGTATGCACGTGACACTTCCGACATTTAAATTACTTAGTAAGCACGTGCTACGCCTAAATCCATATCCATGTCAGAGCTTGTCATAATGTTCTTTAAGTTTACTGTCAACTTTAAGCATTTATACTTTACAGTAACGGTTTATATAAATACTATTGTTCCAAACTTTATAAGCCGAATTTTGTTTGTATTCCTATCATCCCTAAAGTTTGTAACAGTAGTTTTGGGTTATGTTCAGAAAAATTATGAAAAGTTTATAAATTTATAAGAATATATGTAATTGTGTGATTGGCCGAAGTAATAATTGTATGACGTAATATGACGTAATGTGGTGACGTGCCATTAAATCGGCCAATCACAAAATTAAGATAGGAGTAACGATAGCTACGAAAAACCAATAATCATGGTATAGAGAGATGTTTTGTAATGGTGACTGTGCTGAATAGTGGTGCAAGATAGAGAACATTTAAGTAATAGTTTGAATGTGTTTAAATATAACAAAGAAAGAATTTATCGATATGTTGGAAGTGACTGGGAAAGGAAGTTCAAGTAAAATGTAATCTAAATAATATAATTAAATAGTTACAAAATTTGACTTCTCCGAAACTTTATTCCGAACCACGCCTTAAAACCAAGAATCTCGTGACTCTTAGTTAATCAAGCACAATCATCAAGAAACAAATCAAAATACAACGAATTTGTTATTTCTGGCTTCTCGAGGTGAATCTTCGAAAAGTCAACGTGCATCCAATCTCAAATACAAAACTCCCATACCAAATTGCGCCCGAACGTGTGGATGATTAGGATGGAGAGAAATTAATGACGAATAGTCTCAAATTCCTGTCCCAAGTCATTCCCACTGTGATATATGTTATAACATTCAGAGTTTTTACTTGCAGATTTAGCAAGGAATATATGCAAACCAGATACGAGAGTACAGGTTATATAAGATTATAAGATTTTAGTTTAGCCATAAGATATCAAGACAAGGAATTGTGATTTAAATGCCATTGATTAAAAAAAGACAGCTTATCATATTTCCTGGGGAAAATCTAATACCTGTATTTTATTTACATTCATATATGCAAATACTGTACATTTATTAATCGCATTAATTATTTCATAAAAAGAATACTTTTCATTTTTTTTAATTATAGGGTTACATACGAGTAAGTTAACACCAACCTTTACTTGGGGTGCTAAAGCCCATGTAAAACTAAAAATGCTTTGACCATTGAAATGTTAAAATCCTTTATCCACAGAAAATTAACAGCAAACAGAATAGGCAATGAGATACAATCTCTAGAGTGCTATAGTGTAGAGGCAGGAGGGTTTGGTCTCTCTGAAGCCAGACCAAAGTGCACGCCTGAAATACTGAAAACACTGTTCCTGACAAGAATTGCTTCTTGAGAACAAACAGGCCTGTCGGAGCCACACCCTTGCCTCTCTATAACACACCAAGTTGCAGGTGACAGTGACAATATCGTGAACTTTACTAGTTAGTTTCCTTCTCATTCAACGGGTATACGAGATGTCATACAAATAATGGTTTGGCTCTACAAATTAATTACGAAAAAGATTGTTTAGACATGATTCTACTCACGAAACTTATAACTTCACATAATACGCACGAAGCTTAACAGACCTGTATAGTTAAAATTATTTTTGGCATAAATTCTGTAAAGGTTCTGACGTTCTATTTTTAATTTATGAGGGACTATTGTTACATTGACTTTACAGATCTCACTTTTTCTAGATACAGCAAAATCCATGTCAATTTTAATATAAATCGGTACTAAAAATTATAAAAGTAGAACTTAGAAAAGGTACTACAATTATGCATTCAACTTATTTCTTTCTTTTATGCACAGCTGAAAATTGAAATGTAATGCAACTGGCGGTCAATTTTCTCCGTGTAATTTATATTTAGTCTGGTCTTGTACTGAGATACTTGCAGCCACGTGGGTGCTAAGTTGAATAGGCAGTTTCAACAGTGATCTTTACGGAGCCCAATATACAGGCGTTACACACGAAAACTTTATACTTATTTACCGACGAAAGAAAATTATATGGGTGAGAGCGATGGGTACCAACAGAGGGGAATTTTTATTTCCTGTGTATTTTTGGTGTATAAGCAATCTGGAATGACCTCTGGTTAGCTCACGAGAAAAGTTTGAATACACTGGACATGCAGCCTGTAGTAATTACAATTATTATTTTAAAAAAATAATGCTAATTCTGGTCCAATTCGGTGAACTAGAAACGGCACTGAACAAACATATAGAAGTAGTTGTTCAGCTTCTATGTGACACATATAGATAGCTTTTATCGCCAATAGAGCCACATAAAAATGCTCCAGAATGGGTGTGGATTAGGCAGTAACAGGAACAACGACGAGTGCCTCACGCTGTCGGAGTTCGCAGGTACAGGTCACACGCCGTGCCGCGTGCTGTAACTACTTATAAACATACCGCCATACTTCGCAGTAGCTTGCTTGCTAGTATTGAAAATGTCTTTGGCTTATGAAACCGCAATGAAGAAGGTATTGCTTCATTATTGCTTATGAGTGTTTAACGTGTTCCACAGCAGTCCGTGCGGGCAAATAAGCAGATGGACATTTGCAGCTTGTACCTTTTAGATGGAAGTTAATGTTAGTGAGGTTGAGGATGGAAACATTAAACGATAAACAGAACAGAAAATAACATCAAAGAATTGTAAATAAATTAACCAAAGCTAAATGTCTTATGCAATGAGACGAGCATTTTATTTCACGTGTTTGATAATAATAAATAAATTATTTGTAACTTAAAAGGAAGCTGTTTATATCTGTGAGTGGCTGAAATTATTGTACAATTAAGATGCTAACAAAATGCTCTGAAGTTAAACAAATATGTATTATCATTGATGTAACTATTTTTACAATTCATATTTTTAATGAAACTAAATTGTCGTGCATTCGTTGAACTCCCTTCAGCTTTTCCATTCATTAAAACCATATCAATCATTTCGGCGTTTTTATAGCGCTCCATATTACTTGGATTTGCTAAGTACGTGCAAAATCCTCCCTGTTAGGACGGAATATGTAGTTTTACACTGAAGAGAAACCTTGTAAATGTCCAAATTATTAGTCAAATTTTTCCACAAGTAACTGCCCTTTGCCCCATTATCTGAAAGGTAGTTTAGGATTTTTTTGGTTTTCGTGGCCGGTACGTCCCAATAAGAGCTTTTCATTTTCGCACACCTGTGTTTTCTGCACTGCCTATCACAAAATCATGTAATATTTAATGCTCCATAAAATTACACCTAACAGAACTTCGAATTTGCGACGCCGAAATTCGGACTAGTTAAGTTATAAACTACGGACGGCTATAATGGTTCGTTGTCGTTTCGAAACAACCTGTATAAATGGCATTTGATTTTCAAGTATTTCCAATTTCGACCTGCAAAATTATATCCGCGCTATAAAGCTACCTTCTTTTCCACATGGGTTGATGATACCGAACTGGATGTGTTCATGGTGGACATAATCAAAGAGAATCTTTGCCAGGTCAAACTTATAAATATCCAAGTCGCAAGTGACAGCCAGTTTTAGTGCGGTTAGTTTGCATGTTCTGAATTAAGTTTTAAAACATCGGTCGTGTCTATAGTCTTTTTATTTTAAAGCTCTGTTTTAGTAGAGATATAAGTGTACACTTATGTTTTTAAAAGTTTGGTTAAACTTATTGACTAAGCAATTGACTGACTGCGGCAATCGTTTAACTACACTTGAAGTTAAATTAGTAATAAACACCTTTGCTAACGGCAGAATTGAAGTGTTGCTATGAGTGCTCATAAAATAAACAAAACATGTAACATCAAATGAAAATGTTGTAAATTAGTATGCTGCATAGAACATTTATTTTCCATGAAACGCCCAAATGGCTCAGTACTGGTTGTATACATTGGACCTTTTGTTTGTAAAGCCTTTTGTTGGTCACATACATTTTAAACAATTTGAAAACAAATCTAATCAGAGCAGATTCCTGGCGTGGTTATCAAGCACTTTGCCTACAGTTCGAAATAGTGGAAACATTACGCAGTTCCATACCACTGTAATTAAAGTCAGTCCATCAAAACTTTTTTTCGTAGCGTAATGGAAAAATAATTATTGTTTTATGTATAATATATTAGGTCAAATTTATGACCCTGATTCTAGAGACTGACAAAGCATTTCATAATCGTCCAGGTTGTAGGTAAAGGCATGTGGAGATTTGCTGGGCTCCCTTGATTTTGTTGGATATAAAATGTGTTATGTTTTGCGCAATGAAATTTTATTTTAAATCTCACAAAACCTATTTATACTCTAAAATAGTTCATGAGTCTATTTAGTTTAATTTAACTGTACTGTGGTTAATACCATATAGCAATTAGAGGTTTATTACTATACATTACACATTGTTAGCATTGGCTTTTAGGGTTAATGAATGTGAAATCAGGATAAAGGTAATAACTATTGTAACCGCAGTATCAGGCAGCGATTAAGAGGCGGCAAATTAATCGAAATCAGATAATTAAAAAAGAAGATAAATTAATAAAAATACCTTGCTAAACTAATTGTAATAATATGTTGTAATAATATGTTGTTGTAATAATATGAAATTGGAATGGATAGAGTAATGATTAAAATAGCGGTTGACTTAAAGAATAAGAAGGGCAGAATATAATTTAATATAACATATATACTAGCATCCTGGCAAGAAAGATAAGTATTCTTGTAAAAATCTGTACACGTCGGAGAGACGTTACCTCCTTTGTACTAGGAAAGTTCAATGTATGAGAGCTATTTCATACTTTCAGCCAGCAATAGTTTGGGACAAAGAGGTTTCAAAATGCAGTTGAGCATGAACGCCAAAGAGAATAACTTCGCTGATTTGATAACGATGTATACCGTTACAAACAACTCAGGGTAGGCGTTCCCCAAATCAGGGTGTGCTGAACGTGAATTAGATGAGTTTTGCAAACCAATGCGAAAATTCGAAATAAATCAGAAACCAATAATAATGTAATATTTGAGAAGGGTGAGCTAGTTTGGTCATGTGATAAAGGTTAGAGAGATGTTCAGAATAAGGTTCGAACTGAATCGTGAAATAGGTGATACTACGACAGGAAGGTCGTGTTCATGCGCATTAGGAAGAGAAGCGAAGATTTATAGGTATGAAATGTAGGGAAGTTAAGAATAGCGCAACCAGCGTAAGTGGAAGCAGTATTATAAGTTTATTAGAGAAAAGTGGTCGCCGTATTAAGAAGAAATAGAAACCACGCGGAAGTAACTTTAAACAAGTAATCCAGGGTTTGAAGTACAATTAAATTTATGTTAGGAATTTACTAACAGGTGGTCACCGATCCAAGGTGATAAGCAAACTTAGTAGGAATTAAACCAAATAATTCTGCAACAAACAAACTGTTATTAATACGACTGAGTAGCCAACAACCACCAAAATTCATTTCCTACAACCATTCACCTGAGGATAAGAGAACTCAAAGCAGGCGACCGCAAAGTGAGATTTGTGGTGGACAACACCGCGGTGGGGCGGGTTTTCTCCGGGACCTCCGGTTTCCCCCACCATCTCATTCCACCAGTTCTCCATCTTCATCTCATGTACCATCAGTGTCCTCGCCTGCGGTGCCGTATGTAATAAAAGCGGGCGTTAAACACTACACACACAGAGAGAGAGCTCAAAGCTCCAATTAGAACCCAGTCAATTTAACTGTGGAATGCGGGTTTGCCGCACTATACGAATAAAATATATAGGATGGCACGGACATTTCTCAGAAGAATATATGACTGGGTTTGGTCGACGAGTCGTTCATTGTCTACTGTTAGAGCTTAAGCGATGGGACGGGTCTTTATTTCTGAAAATGTTTTTGATTTTTGCGTATCTTTGGACATGGTCTGCCTGTGGCCTGTTATTTCCTGTGGGCTGGTATATCTATTCAGATTTCAATTCTCCTTGTAAAACTTATAACCTATATTAGCAAAGTAATAGGCTCTTGTAAATACCCATTGAATTCTGTTTCTCGCAAGAGCCAGGTTGCTCTCATACAATGAAGCATACGTCATTAATGACCACTCACTCTCACTATCTTAAGATTACTCTCTAATATGTACTTCTGCAACTTTTTGCATATTGTACTTGATATGATTCAGGACAGCAAGCTCTACTGCTACAATATATGCAATATTGGATGTTATGCCTTCATTACACATACCTATAGATTATATAGAATTATCTCAGCCCGCCTCGGTAGCGTAGATGGCAGCCTGTCTGCCTCACGTTCAAGAGGTCCCGAATTCGAATCTCGGTCAGGATGAGTTACCTGGATAAGGTGTTTTGCGGGGTTTTCCCCAATCCCTACAGAAGAATGTCAGGTAGCTCTAAGCTTCATGGACCCTGGACACAATTGAGCATCATTTCACCCATTTCATTTATCGTCCCATATGACTTAACGTTGGAGGACGTAAAATTACAAAAATAATAATAAAGATATATATCTATATGTATATATATATATATATAGAATTATCTATAAAATTATGTACACAGAACATTCAGTCCATTGTGAGTTCATTGATACATGTGACTACTGATGTCCACAATTCACTAATTTGTTGTTGTTTTGGTTTCTACCCTTAGCTCTGTTGCTATCAGTGAACTGAATAACCTGCTAAATGGGCAGAAGGTAACAATTTACACGGACAGTAGAATCATTTTGGATCCTCTTCCAATAGATCAGGACCTTTTTTTTTTTAGCAAACCCAAGGATGTGAGTATACATGTTGGATGGAATAGCCGGTAACGAGATGGCAGATATGCTAGCCATGCAAGCATCAGGAGAAGATTCGGAACTAGTCTGTACCAAAATATCCAAAACCGCATGAATTCGAGAAATTAAAGAAGAGAAACTGGCAAAATGCCCGGCAGTCTGACAAGTGCGAACAAGGGACCAGACTGTAGAACCATTACTTAAATATATCAGTGTACTACTTTAATTCTTTCAGGTGTAATATTTTAATATATCCTTTACGTCATTTACCTGCTTAAGGTTCCTTTCCCACTCCTCACATTTCCTCCCTAGGTTAGAGAGTGATTAAGATAGAGGATAATCACGATAGCACCAGTTGCAGCAATGGTTACTAGACATGTAATGACAATAATTCTACCTTAAGGAGTTCCACATTACAACCGAATGATATATGGTCCTGTCTTCAAATAGGCCAAACTGTGGGGCATCTAACATACAGATGCACAGACCTCCAACAAGAGACAACTTCAGCCAATACGGATAATGGCCAGTTGTTCCAGATCAACTCATAGTGAAATACATACACTTTTCATATATTGTATACACTCAGTAGATTTCAGTTCACTGGAGGTAATAACGCAAATTTCGATAACATTTTAAACAATACTAGAATTTCAAAAGACAACAAAATTGAAAGTTAAAGAGAGAATATAACTTCCAAAATACGCTCTTAAGGAACACACACAAACACCGAAACACAACACGGTTTAGGACTGCCATCACCATATACGTAAATTCAAGACGAGACATCTATGACATGCATGAGGACATCAGCAATCAAGTGTTTAAAGAAAAAATTACTTAAGTATACTAAGCAAATTAAGATATTCTTCAAATTGTGTTATCTAATTATTATATACGTACAATGTTATTTTATTATTTGGAATAAGCCTTACGGAATTGGACATGAGCATCGCATTCAAGCAACATAAGCTAAATAAGAAATACATTAGAGTCGTGGCTAATTATAAAGTGATGCAGACATCTTCAAACAAAATATACAATTATTCATTTTCGGTCATATTGTTTATAGTTGTCATTTACGTTGTTACCTAATTTGATTATTTTCCACTTGTCCGGGTTATTCAGCAAATAGAATTTACATAATGCCCTTTTAAGTACTAAAACCAGAATTCAACATAGAAGATGGTAAGACTAAGGAGCAACTACAGGACTGTTACAATACAACATTTTTACATCGGTGCAGAAACTAATGCTTTACAGTTACAATTGAGACAACCACTGTGTATGAGATGTTCCCATTGAAAGGGCGCACGTGTAATTCTTTAAATAAAGATAGCTCTGGGTCAAGAAGGACTTATGATCATTGTTTTTGTATATTTCGTTGGTACTTAAAAATAAACCTACGATAAGCGCAGAGACGGTACCAACAGTGCCCCTATTGTTTTACGTTGGCAGGGAAATCGGTTTAATCCCACCCAAGAACACAATGGGCGCTCGTTTTCCGTTGTCGCTTCAAATCTGTAGCTAGACTATGGCAACCATAACATATTTGGAGAGACCTAGGTCGTGTTACTACTGTCAGAGAAATGTATAAATGAAAGCAACTAAAATCGTGCCTATCATATCTGTTTAAGTTCAAATGGCATAATGAAAGAAACTCCTTAACTTTAACAATTAATTACAATGTATTCACAAAGATTTTGGGTGTTTCTTACGCAGTCAGGAGGACTAAAATTATCTTAGTATTTTCTTTTGACAGCTGCAAAAGATGTCGAAGTATTTTCTTTTATTTTAAGGATAGACATGTTCAATTAAAAAAATAGCTGTGCTGTTTTAGTTAAGTATTATATAAAATAAAATAAAACCTCTAGGTGCTAGAATGGCAGACACTAATATTCAAAGAACGTGAAGCTTTGTTTGCGTGTGCGATGGGAAAATTAGACATTGTTATTTGGAATGATTTCTAATCAATATATACTTCACTAGCTAATGTTCCACATGCGAAATATAATACGATATTATGTACCGGAATAAACTATAAAAGAAGAAAATTGTATTCTTTTGAAATCTGTACAGTTTTCTAAGATGATGGTCCAATAGCTCCTGCTGATTGTAACCTACAGCCAATAAATAAGAAATAAAATTAAAAAGAGCAAATCAATTAGATAATTGATTATTGGAAAGTATAGAACGATAGACGAAATTAAACACGTTACTATATTTTAATCCATTACCAATCTAGGCCTGGGAAAATGTCTTAAAAGTTGTATAACAGCAAGCCGAAAGAATATTGGAGGTAATGTTAGATCTCCGAAGTGCAGCTCATGCTGGTACATGATCAGCAGTGAAACTCAAACACATTTGATTACAACGTTTGCAACATGTTATAGGGTGCTAGATTATCCTAATGAACGTAATTTTATTACTGTGCAAAATGTCAGGTTCCGAGCTATATAGCACGCGCCTAACCCTGTGGCTGCACACCGTGATCCCGCCCTTAATTAGGCGCGAGGAGTTACGAAGCCACACGCACTGGGACCGGAATAAATAACTCGCCCTATAAGCTCATTTATAACTTAAAAAAAAAAAACTAATTATTGTTGGAAGACATTAAATCTTAATATTATGTATTCGTACACAAGATTCTCCAATCTAAATTGTATTATTCCTAATATAACTTTGCATAATGAGGAATTTGTTCATTATAGTATCTTACTGTAACACATCGTTATGGTCCCAGCTTATCTGGTGGTCGGTGCCGGGCAGTTGGTGGGATAACTAGACGCGGCAGTGTTACCCACACTAGAGAACCAGATCCTTCTGGAAGTTACCGTTCCTCTCGCATAGAAAATAGAATGAGAGTAAAACTACTATAGCAGACCCATAATAAGTCGAAAAGCCATAGCTGAAATCTGGGCTGGGGGAGTAATTTTCCAGTCCGATACCACCTTTCCAACTTAAGAATCTCTACGCAAAACGGATGAATAATAAACATTGATCAATAGTAATAATTATAAATAAAGCAGAGTACACAAATTACTCCTTGTAGAATTATATGTCATTGGATATATTATCTCAATATGAATTTGACAACGCCCTGTGTTATCGGGGAAAAATGAGCCAATAGAAAAATGTAATGTCATCAGGGCATTTTGCCACGGCAAATCAGATGATACAGCAGCTATAGAGGAAGTTGAAAATACATCGTTGAGATCTTGAATATGGTATATCATTTAATTTCATTGATGGAAATTAATCATTTCTTCACACTAGCCATATACAGGATAGGGTTTTTGATAGAGTCAACCTGAAAAATTCAATGTAATGACCGGGATTTGAACCACGGATCTCTTGGTTTTCGAACATTCGCTCTTACCCATTGAGCTACCCTGGCCAACGTGCCACCCTGATATTGTATCTGAGTCAATGGGAGAATTTAATGTTAGGGCGGCACATTGGCCATGGTAGTTCAATGGGTAAGAGTGACTGGACGGACACAAGGAGATTTGTGATTATGTGTGTAGTGTTTAACGCTCGCTTTTACTACATACGGCACCGCAGGCGGTGACACTGATGATACATGAGATGAAGATGGAGCACCGGTGGAATGAGATGGCGGAGGAAACCGGAGATCCCGGAGAAAACCCGCCCCAGCACCGTGTTGTCCACCACAAATCTCACTTTGCGGTCGCCTGGGATCGAACCAGGGCCGCCTTGGTGAGAGCCAAGCGGTCTAACCACTGAGCCACAGCATTGCCGCTATATCGGTGGTTAAAATCTCGGCCATGGCAGTGAATTTTTCATGTTGACTCTATCTATGGTAATAGCATTTCAATCTAATTCTACGTCATGAAAATGCAAACCTTTATATTGTTAGTTTACCCCCAAAGCCAATTTAATACAGCCGAGTTGTTCCGAAATATTATTCCAAAAGCAACTTACCTATAACATCTAAGGTCATATCCACAATTTTGCCCTGGTAAGATTTTCTAATCGGTATTGTTGTTACTTTGTATACTATTGAGATGATTCACTAGATTACATTGTCATCCCCAAACAATCGAGAGGTGCCGTTTCAGTAGATTTGTGGCCGCCATTCCTAAATTTCTGTGTAATTCGTTCTAAGTTTTTGGGCCTGAACCTGGAAATTGCCGAATTCTTAAAATCTATATGTATCTACCACTTGAGTTGTTCTTTAGTGTAGCTCAACTTCCTTCTTGCTCCTCCCAGACACCTAGGTTAGAAAGGGTAACAGCGCAATGAACAAAGAGCTCCAACTCAGTTTACAGAAACCATTTTAATATTTCCACTTCCAAGGAACTTCCCACTCTCGGAACAAAATGTAGATAATAAGCAGAAAACTGAAGAGCAATGAAGTTATTCATATTTTAAATAAACAATCTCTCTTGAGAATTATTCAACCCCCGAAGAATAAAGCGAATATTGTCCACGCTTACGCTTTGTGTAGGTAAAGGCGATACTTTAAACTTTCACTGTACAATATGATCTTACAATTTAGAGGCAAAATAATTTACCAGGAACTACTGCTGTTGGATTATTTGGTGTGGCAGAATTTTTGTTGCTTCAAAGACTTCTGATTACTAAAGATAATAACAATTGTCCTCATCAGATTTAACTTTACTGACCTGATTTTCTGTGTAGCGTTTTCTGCTTTTTATTCCATAAAGCACTATCTAAGGCTTATCTTCTTAGACAAACGAACCATTCTATTAAATCCAATGCACACTTCTTTCAATAATAGAGAATACATTGAATACAAAATTTTAAACGTCCCAACTTCACGAAACGTGATTCCTAGTAAAAGTTTTCCTCTTTCTGCCTGAAAGTATATACGTATAACATAGTTCAAAACAAAAAGAAATGGTGAAAACTACTTCTGCATACTTATGTTTTGATCTTTCCGAGGGTGCAGTTTATTTTATGAAATGTTCACTATTTCCACAGTTCTTTTACATTTTGTAAGCAGTTCCAAAATATTGAAATAAAATTTACATTTCTAAATAGTTCTTTATAGAACCCTTGCTAAGTATGTACTAGAACTAAAATTCGATTTGGTGAACATCGGAAGCAATCGATGACGCTGCATTCACAATATATGCTTTGAAAGGTAGAGGCAGACTGAAAAATTCAATTTGAATCCCGCCTATGTCATTGACGTTTTCAGTCTGACTCTACCTTTCCATACTTTGACCTACACCTGCTGGTGTGAAATTAATTTTTCCAATATGTACTATTTGATACACTTTCGCTTCATTTCAAAGCTATGCGATGATAGGGAGATGCTTTGCGGCTTGGCCGTATGTATGGTAGCCGATCGGTAAAACGCACGTGTCTCGTAAGTGGACCAACATGAGCTCGAATACTTGATAAGCAGCCTTTTTTTCATTACTGTTACTTTAATAAAAATTGCTTATACCTTTATTGAAGAAGATAAACGATCATATTTTTAACACATTCATTTATAAAAACATAAATAGCATATTCTTGACGTTTCCAAAATAAATGCAATGTTATTAGAAAATTGCCTTAATATTGGTTGTTAACTCTCGGGCTCATTCATCGTTATGAATGATGCTGGCATAATGCTAAGAGCCCTCTCGTGAAAATATCATTAGATATTTGGTCACATGCATGACCTGCAGAATGAGGGCAGTAATAAGCCCGCCTCCGTAGCGTAGATGGTAGTATGTCTGCCTCACGTTCAAGAGGTCCTGAGTTCAAATCTCGGTCAGAGTGAGTTACCTGGATACGGATTTTTCCAGGGTTTTTCCTTATCCTGAAAGACGAATGTTTGGTAGCGCAAAGCGCCATGGCCCTGGACACATTTGAGCATCATTTTAACCATTTCATTCACCGTCCGATATGACTTAACTTTGGAGGACGTAAAATTAAAAAACCGAGGGTTTACGTACTTGATACTAAGTTAATTTCCATTTTATTTGATTTTACATACAGTATTAAAATATTTATTTATGTCACTTAGTTAAAACAGAGTAGGGTGTTTCAGTTTTAATGTGTGAGTGCAGATGCCATAAAATCAAGTAAACTTCGGTAGTTGGAAGTTATATTACAATGTACATAATAAGGGTTTTGCATTCATATAATAAAAAGAAATCACAATGCTGTTCGGGATTCGAACCTTTATAGGTCTTGCTCCTACATTCCTTCCCATAATCGCCGGCTATTAGTGTACGTTTAGCAGCTGAGATTCAATTTACGAGTCTCACATTTTTCAGGAAGATTTCCCTATGTGAACATGCATGAAACATGAATCAGTGCATACTGTGTGAACATTCACATTATTCTTATAATTATGAAAGCATTCAGTAGGGCAAAACTAAAAAGAGGCGTTCCGTGACACCATTGTAAACCGGCCGTGAAATGACGTGAACTTAGAAAAATATTCGCTTCCAGACTCTACTCACTGTTTGTTAAAGAGTATATTTAATTTTATAAGTGGAAATGCACAGTATATAGAAAATGCCATATAGCACGGAAAGTTAACAACCTACATATGTCAAATGAAAAATAATACTGGGTCAACTATTTCCACTCTTAGTGTAGATTTTTAACATACTTAAGTCATATATAGGAACAAGGTTCTCTGTTGCGTGTTTTCCACTGAGTATAAAATTTCAGTTGAAATGCACATATAGTGATCTGAGTTTCATATATAAACAGTCATCCAAACTTTCTATGCACTTCTATGAAGTTATAAAAGTATTAGTGTTGAAAGCATTTGTAACAAACTTTGGGTCGTATTCATGGTCAGACTTGGTCCAGACCAACAGGCTACTTCCGGTGGACTAACGGCTGACCATAAATTTTCTTATTGATAAACCGGAATTAGTGATAGTCCGGGGACCAAACACGTTGGTCCGGCTCAAATTTTGGTCCACCTCCAAGGGGTAGATTAAAGGCAACATGGATGACAATGAAGTGATGAATGCAGCTGCGGTGCGTAGAATTCGTGAAATAATACGACGGAGAAAAACTTAACTACCAGCAATAGAAATTTTGCTAAGTATGACGAACTAAACTTCAAAAGCAGGTACATGTTTAGTAAAGTGAACGCCAAAAAAACTGATAAAAATGATTCGTCCTAACCTCGATAACCAAATGACTCTCAGATCCTAATAGCACTTCGGTATTATGCAAGAGGATACCAGGACAACACTGTTGACCTGCACGATATTAGTCAGGCATCAGTAAGCGGCATTATCAGCAACCCTCCATGACCCCTCTTTTCTCACATTTGTGTCCCCGACAGGATTCATTTTCTAAAATGTTAATTCTTTTTTGGAATAGACAAAACATTGGTCTTCCTCTGACCAACTGATAACACGCTTCTTCATATTATCCAAAATTTTCAACACACCCAGCACACCGAACTTGCAACAACTTCAGCGTATAAAAAATAGATGCCTTAGGGCCATCTATTCTGTAGGCTGGTGCTTTCCCGTGAGATACCTTCATGAAGCCTCATCTCTCCAGTATGTGGAAGATGTCATTAGGTGCGGGGCCACAAAATTCTACGCGAGTTTGCCTCAACATCAGAGAGCCCTGGTTAGATATCTAGGAAACTACGGAACAGCACAACGACGCTTCAAGCTCTACTGGCTTCCCCGTATGACATGCGGACACAACCAGTAACAATAAAGTTGATATTACAACTTCAAAATTATACCTAATTGAACAATTGGACTGGTAATTATTCTAAATTCAACTCTTCCTTAATTTTTTCACACCAGCGTTGCATACAGGCGTTGCACCCGAGTCGGCAACCGTGAGGAGCTACGGCTACCTCCCTACTTTCATCAACCTAAAATAAACCCGCCATCCTACAGAACCCCCACATATCCTATCATTAAGTGCTTAAGTCCTTCTAGAAGAGGTACACGAATGACACATAACGTGCTGACCCTCAGTCAGCCGCCAATTCCCGGCACGGCACATCGAACTTTGTTACCGAACCCCAAACAGCAGCAGTAACCGTAAGAATGATTTAGAAACAGCTGTGAAACTACCACAGTAGTTTACAAACTTGTAGGTACACTGTGGTTTGTTTAAACACTCTATGGTACTCACGCATGCGCAGAAGAACCTTTCTACGTCGTGTAACATTTGCTCCGTGCTGGTTCACAGCTTTAATTGGTCCGAGGCTTTATATCGTCTATGAATACCAAAAGAATTGTTTAACTTTCATAATATCACTACACTGTGTTCCTTTCAATGTTTTCAATTGCGACCTACATTTGAATAAAAGCTGCAACTTATAATATGTGAAACTATACAGCTTTTAAGAAATGGCCTATATCATTAAATTTATGAACACAATTTCACATTTATAAAATGTGTTTTTGTAATTTACGTCCTCCAACGTTAAGTCATATCGGACGATGAATGGAATGAGTGACATGATGTTCAAATGAGTCCAGGGTCCATGGAGCTTATAGTTACCCGACATTCGTCTTTCAGGATAAGGGAAAACCCCGGAAAAATGTTATCCAGGTAACCCACCTTGACCGAGATTCGAACTCGGGACCTCTTGAACGTGAGGCAGACATGCTACCACCACGCTACCGAGGCGGGCATAAAATGGGTATCTGGGACGTGGAGTATAATGACGTGCTATAAACGCCGGGCCTATCAGGACGGATCCTTAGCTTGATAAATGAGCTGAACTTGCTTTTTACCCTTTCGCCTACATAGTAAAATGCTTATCGCATCACATGCTTGATTACCTGGCGTATACACCGCTCACTCAGTACCTCATGGAATAAAGCTGACCAACGCGCTTCTCTAAGCTATTGAAAGACATCAACAAAATGTGTTAAACTGCTCATATTAAGAATACGTACTGATAATGGAACACACAATTAGGAATACACCCACTTTCGAAATACAGAGTTCACCAAAAAGGGGGGAAAAGAACATTCACTTTCCTTTGAATTGCATTCGCCTAAGTCCTTTTGCAAAGTATATATCTATGACATACTTGTTCATATAATCCGCGTTTTCAATGATTGGTGCTTCCTTTCCAAAGACTTCCTTGTCGGATTTATTTTTCCTGACACAGAAAAATGCTTACAGATTACAATAATCATTATTTAGTAAATTTAGCTAAATTACATTGGTCACTTCAAACTCACATGAGAAATTTATTTCATTTACCTCTCTTCTTCTTTAAAGCATTACTGTATAATGGCCTATAAAATTATTATGACAAATCTTCCATTTACCCCTTAGTAATGTAAGTTCATAGAGATATACATAACTAATAATCCTTTAATATGCATTCAAAGGGAGGTGTAAAAGCATTCGATTTCTTTAATATGGCACCGCCGGTCTTCCAAGACCTAGAAGTGCTGCGTAACCTGGGAGTACCCATTATCGGTGAAGCAACCGTGATTTGGTAATGTTGGCGCAATTCTTTGAATTGCTATACCCTCTGTTGGGTCCCGATATTTTTGATAACGTAATTCATTTTTAAGATACAAAACCTTTAACAACATGAAACAGTGCTACAGCTAGTGAACATGTGGATTCACCTCTCCTAAACTACCAAGTTAATCGTTGGGGAGGAGATATAGGTACCGTCTCATAATTAATGTTTTCTTTTTTAAGAAAAAAGTTATTTGAAATATGTTCTGACAAGCAATTAGCTAATTTTCAGAGTACAGACCGTTAGATCATATGGTCCTGAGCAATCGTTCAGGGAGATTTATTATCCCAAGATGGTACCAGTTTGTGTTTTTTGACGCCAAGAATTCGGTGACTCACACCTGCACTGCTTCAATTCTTTCAAAATGTTTTCCAAGTACGAAATGGGTCATGGACCGAAAAAAATGATAATCTGATGATGTGAGATCAGGACTGTATGCTGTGTGTGGTAGCAGTTTGAATCCTCTCAATTCCTGAGTCTTTTTCCAATGCTTATTCGTACAGTATGGGGTGTTGCATTGTCCTGTTACAGTAGAAGTCTATTTCGGTTAACTAATGATAGGTATCTCTGTCTCAAAATTCCATGAATTCATTCCAGTTGAGAATAAAAATCCGCATCAATTGCCTGAATGTTTGCAAGGGGAAAAAAACTCCCAGTGAATTACACCTTCAAAATTTCACCAGAAACACAAAATTACTTTTGGACCGAACTGACTTTTTTAAACGGTGCCTTTCGCAGGTTGGCAGGGTTAAGGTCACTGTTTCAAGGTTATGTTTCGGTAATATACCCATTTTTCATCACAAGTGACAATATCTTGACAAATATATCATCCAAAACTCCGGCTCTCCGTGCGGTTGCTCTACCATTGAGCTAATGTGGCCAATGTGCCGACATGACACTTAATTCTCCAACTGACTCATATGTTTCCCGGTAGACCACTAGGGGTTCTCATATGCTAAGAGACATGCAAATTTTTTTGCGATCTCCAACTGACCCATATGTTTCCCGGTAGACCACCAGGGGTTTGCACATGCTATGAGACATGCACTTTTTGTGGCGATCTCCAACTGACACATATGTTTCCCGGTAGATCACTAGGGCTTCCCATATTCCATGAGACATGCACCTTTTGTGGCAATATCCAACTGACTCGTATGTTTCCCAGTAGACCACTAGGGGTTCTCATATGTCATGAGACATGCACCTTTGTGGCGATCTCCAACTGACTCGTATGTTTCCCGGAAGACCACTAGGGGTTCTCATATGCTATGAGATATGCACTTTTTGTGGCGATCTCCAACTGACTCGTATGTTTCCCGGTAGACCTCTGGGGGTTCTCATATGCTATGAGATATGCACTTTTTGTGGCGATCTCCAACTGACTCGTATGTTTCCCGGAAGACCACTAGGGGTTCTCATATGCTATGAGATATGCACTTTTTGTGGCGATCTCCAACTGACTCGTATGTTTCCCGGTAGACCTCTGGGGGTTCTCATATGCCATGAGACATGCACCTTTGTGGCGATCTCCAACTGACTCGTATGTTTCCCGGAAGACCACTAGGGGTTCTCATATGCTATGAGATATGCACTTTTTGTGGCGATCTCCAACTGACTCGTATGTTTCCCGGTAGACCTCTGGGGGTTCTCATA
>CM060952.1:147281411-147358911 GCA_030765055.1 Mantis religiosa | reverse complement strand
TCACCCGCTAAGACAATTCACAATAAGAAAAATTCAGCTCACTATTTAATTTCATTTAAATATTAATTTCATCCAGAAATATCTGTAAAATTCCATATGTAAATAACGAAATTATAAGAATCATATCAACTCCGGGAATTAGGGCATCAATCAAGAAAAATTTAAAAGCAACTGTAGCTTTGAGGTACCTGTAAGAAGCAAATGTAATGTTATCATGTAACGTAATTCGAAAAATAACTGTATTTTCCCATTAAGAGAATGCTGTCGTTAGCACAATGTGCAAGATGGGTTAAAACACGATTTGGAGGTAATCAATTCACATTTATAAAAGTCACACACGCTAATCGGGGCTGACACTTCGTTCTGGATTTTAACTCCATTACGACCTGTTGCTTTATGCACACTAGTTTTCATTCTCCTACAGATATCACTACATATTGCTAATACTCAGTGCCAATATTCAATTTAAGGCATCAAGATTGTGCATGCATTTTTCTAACTGCCCACAGCAGACTGTGATAGCAATATAGTTCAATTCGGTAATGATTTTGTCCTTTCATAAATAATTTAAGTCATTCTAGATTATTTTATTTCAGGTATTTTAAGTAACTTATTATTACTTAAATAAATTAAAATAATTTTTGAAGAAAATGTTAAAATGATATTATTGTAATTCTTTACGGAGAGAAATTAATGATTCACTACAACAACATTAACTGAAAATATACCTACCCAATATTCCTTAATGTGAGCACCTACAATCCCAGAGTTACCTAGTTCGATTTCCAGCATAACGTAAGTAATTTTTATTTTTAAGCTATATTACTCACTACGATATGTCCCCTAGAAACTGAAAGTGTGAATGACAGTATCAGTGCACGCGACTGTATGTGAGTAATGACGGGTTTTTGTATAGTTTGCAAATGTTATACAAATGCTCAACAATAAACACATGGCGATCATTTTTCAGTGAGTAATTGTTTTAGTCACAGCCTATGTTAAAATCAGAATGTATGTTAAATGAGCAAATTTTAGATTACATTTCGATAAATAAATAGAACGGTATGGAATCCTTCAGATGTTAATTAGACATAATTGTTACACTGTAAAGGTAAACCAAACCTGCATAATCTACGTCAAAATGAAGTAGCATTTACCACCTAACTTTCTATATCGTTAGTTTCAACATACGATGCACTCTCGATGGATATATATGGTGGCAAATTAACTTTATCCATTACGTAATGCCTTTAGAGACGCAAAACAATGGAAAAGTCATATAACTTCGCAGCTTTGATTTAGATTCACTCTGAAATGCATCAGTAAGTTTCGCAATTACAGAATTTGCAACAAACATTACTCAGGAAAAACCTAACATGGAAACCAATAGAAACGAGAGAAGCTTTTTCCCCTATTCCCAATTTGTAAAACTGTTATTCGGATTAAATAATTGCATGCAGTGTTATTCAATTCAATGGAAACCATTATGGGAGTTGTCGTTTGGTTATTTATCGTAATGCTTTGATGCAGCACAGATTTTCAGAACATGTTTATATAATTGAAGCACCATGTGGAGCTTAACTTCTTCAATTTTAGGTTTAATAGAAAAGAAAGCTCTTCAAGTCAAATTCCTCGAAGTACCTGTAATTTATACCAGTAAAATTACAGACCAATCTATATTAACCTCATAAAATTATTCAACATAAGTATAACTTACACCACACACTCAAAAACTGATGTTATTTTAACAAATGGATTTCAGATGCATGGATTGTCTGACTACATAAGAGAAAATGTCATTTTACGTTTCTAATACTCTGTTATAGCAGGGTGGCCTAAAACACTTGTGGCCTTAGAGAGTTCGTATGTGAAGCACTATTCTTCAAGAAAGTATCGGAATAAATTAAGGTTTAGAGAATTTACCAGGAGAGTCAACTATCCCTATTTATTCTTATCTATGCAACCCGCATTTTACAGTCTAATGTGAAAACACTGGCTCTTTCAGCACAAAAGCCGTTATTGCAGTTTTGACCTTCTAATCAGTATTATCGCAAACAGCATTAATACTTACAGTCCTGAATGAGGAGCAAGAAGTTAAGAAAAGCTTAAATAAGTGACGGCTTTTCATGCATATAATACTAGCAAGGTGATAAGATGTGCTTGCCCAAAGAGCGACACAGAACACGTGGCAGCTGGCGAGTGCGTTAGGTGCCGGCATACGTATGGTGATGCAAATGCTTGGTTCGAAACGATGTCATATACTTTTCTTTCTTTCTCCTAGTGTTTATTTTCTGTATTTTAGTTACTAATTTATATATTGTTGTTATTGGTTTTCTTGTGAGCCAAAGACACAAGAATGACAATCCGATAATTAGGGATCTACAAGGATTAGCTCACGATATAAGTTGAGCTGAGCTCACTATACCCTCAGGCTGGAGAGAACCTCGCCCTTCCAAGGGAAACTACGAGCTATCTTTATCTTCAATTAGGGAGCATGTTTAATTTCGGAGCCCTTATTATCTTTACCGCATCGGGTGCTGTAAAACATGTTACACACTTGGCTTTCATTTTAGGAATATGTCGACGACATTAAATCTAATAGTTTTTGTTTTATGCTTATATCTTATGTTTCACTTTGCACTTGTGAAAGGTTTAAAAACTTGGTGGAATGGGTCGAGCAATATACTGACCATAATAACCTATCCAGTACGAAAAATACATTTACAACTATGTGCCGTGGAAAACGTGACTGTTACTGTATTTTGTAAATGTCTGTAGTGTTATAAAAATGTTATTTGTATTATAATATCAAGTTTTAGGCCCCAAAAGGTAAAACAAAGGTAATAACAATTTTGAACTGATCACGAAGGATTTGAATCCAAGTTGAAGAGTTCAAGTGTAATAGCATTTAGCCAACACTACGTAGCGAACCAATCTTCCTACACGAATAAATAACCGCGGACCTAAGGCCCACCTCGAATCTTCACACTCTTTTTACAGCTTCTACAGTGTTTTGAGCTCGTTTTGATAGTTACACCACAAATAAAAAAAAAACTGCATCCACCGTTAGAATTACACTCCAATTAACTTGAGGTGGTAGCTGAGTAAAGATGCGCACAAAAGAATTAGTCTGTTACCAATCCTGAAAGGAGACTGAGGATGATTTTATACATGTGGAGCTGTTGATGGCACTTGTATTAACTACCCCACATGTATAAATCACCCTCATTTCAGGTTTTGTATTAGACTGATTCTTTTAGTGTGCACCTTTACTCAGCTGCCACCTCAAGTTAATCTACCTGTACTCTATGAGCTATAAAGTGCCGTAATTTGTGAGAGAAGCCAAAACAATCTACCACCTAATTCTTAGTAATTTTGACATGGCTGTACATGTGATAGGTTGTTCATTCAGGGGCGTTTTTAAAGGTGTGCGTGAGTGTACACTAATGAATAAAATTTGTAAACTCGTCCAAAATTATTACTGCAGCTCTCTGTATGTGGGTAGGATGATTTTGGAATCGACATACATAGTGATGGATTTCTGTCCCATACAACACTTATGCAGTGAGTTATCTACCCCTTCTTCAAAAACTGTTGTGTAAATCATCCATTCAAGAAACGCATAAGTCACATATGTCGTTTAGCACGTTGCATGAATTCAAAAATAAATAGGGGCAGGTGACTCACCTGGTATAATGACCCATAAACCTCTGCATGAAGATAAGAGTATACAAGCTGTAAGAAAAACTGTACGTGATAGAGATACACGTACGCATTAATATTTGTCATTAAAAGTGATAATTTTGTTACTTTGTTCTGACTTATATTTTCTTGTATCGACGAAAAACGAAATATATCATTTAGTCACTGCAGTAAGCTGCTGATTTAGACCTTACTTTAACGGCATAAACCATCACAACATCGTCCAAATCTTCTTTCGGAAAAGAGGGATGCAATGCAAATAAAGTACGGCTGAGAAATGGAGTTTTTGATGGAAAACTGTGCCTGCATGTTGGAACGTTATTTCCGAACTGGAATGATGAATGCAGCCATTTAGCTGGAATATTAGAAGGGGCTTCAGAAGCCTTGCAATAGATGCTGAAAAAGACATTCTTCTAGTTGAGTCTCTCATGCTTTTCTTATAGGATGCGTAACAATCGACTCCCCTTGTCGCGATATTAGGTGAAGATTGGTGACTTTATCTAATTAATGATAAACAGTTCTCCTACAAGCTTGACCAGCCTTTGTGTCAGTATGTTATAATATATCGTGTTAAAAGTTTTGTAGTCACCATTATTGAACTTTTGTTTCTAGGTTCAACCTGGAGGACAGCTAAGGACTTATCCAATTACATGTTAACTGCACAGAGCTCTTATCTAAAAACAAGACTGGATAATTAGTTGTTACTGAACCTCTCTTAACACTATACGTACTCTGGGCCTTGTAAATGCTGCATTCTTATCATTTCCTGGAACACACACCTCAAAGGCTATGTATGTCATGTGAGATGAAATTCCTGCATTCCAGTGTAACTCCTTCTGTAGCAAAATCCACCGTAAATGAAGAGGGCACGCTCAAATACAAACGCTGGAGGGCTTTATGGCTCTTTCGCCACAGTTGGTATTAAAAGAAATTCTGAGATTCATGACATAATTAAATTTTATAGAAAGTCCCTACCCATCACAAAAACTTAAGCATTATTTTACTTAGAAATAACAAAATGATGTACTGCAGAAATACTGGCAAGCAAGAAAGATGTACTTAAATTATCTGAACGTAAAATGTTATTTGCTTTTTTTAATGTAGAAGTGAAACATAAAATCCATTTACCTTTTCATTCATAGTACAGTGTGTATATAAATGAATATCGGGGTTTTAACTCGTTATAATATTTATTACATCCAACTTACAGTTATAAATGATATGCCAAATGAAAAAGCAACTCAAATAGTTTTACCCAGAACCTTATAAATGTTCAGTGTAACTATCCATTGTCACACGGCACACATCAAGTATATAGCCGAGTTCTTCCCAAACGTTGATAAGTGTGTATTCAGTAATTGTAGCAACAGCTGCTTCAATCCATTTTCTTAATTCAGGGAGGTCAGCTGGTAGCGGAGGCAATTACAAACCATCCTTGATGAAGCCACAAAGGTCAAAATCGCATGGCGTTAGGTCAGGAGAACGTGGAGGCCATGCATAGCAAGCCCTTGAGGCCTATCCAGTGCTCGGGTACAGTGACGTTCAACCAATCACGTACTTCGTGATGGCAGTGAGATGGCACACCATCCTGCTTGAAAATGAATTTCTCTAGCTCATTTTCTTCCAACTGAGGGAAGAGCTATTGCTGTAGTGTATCAGGGTAAGAAGTGCCAGCTACAGTAGGTTCACCGAAAAAAGAAGGACCCCTAAACTTTTCACTGGCACAAAAAGCATTCACTTTAGGGGAATATCGTTGCATTTGTACCATCTCGTGAGACATTTCTGAGCCCCAGATGCGCACATTATCCGCACATGTCCACTAAGGTGAAAGGTCGATTCATCACTGAAGACAACACGATACATAAAATCGTCATCGTCATGAAACAAGGAGTCGTGTGCGAAGTTTGCACGTAATCCATTGTCTGTCGGCTTTAGAGCCTGTAATAACTATAAACGGTAAGGACGTAGCCATAAGCGTTTTCTTACAACTTTCCAAACAGTCGACACATGAACTTGTAACTCATGACTAGCCTTCCTGACTGATTTCCTTGAGCTACGAGAGCTACGACTCTCTCACTCGCTCAATAGTCTCTTCACTTACTCTTGGTCGTCCCGTGCTCTTTGCTTTACAATGACACCCGGTATCTTCAAACTGATGATACCATCTACGAATGTTATTATCACTAGGAGGATCACAACCAAACTTAATGCGGAACGCACGTTGCCAGTAACTACAGATTCGGTCTTTGCATACTGCAAAACACAAAACGATATCTTTTTACTAGTCGCCATTGCTACTACCGCTGTCTAGAGGATTGCGGCAGAAACATTGCACGCACATGCACACTGGTGCCAACAAACAAAACTGAGTTGTTTTTTTTATTTGACATACCATTTATAACTGTAAGTTTAATGTAATAAATACTATGGAGTCAAAACCCCGATATTCATTTATATATACCCTGAATTATACAATTTTTTTGAATATAGCTAGGGCGGGGCTTCTGCGCTCACGGAGCTATTCCGCCCGAAATAAGCAAATTGGTTTACTGCCCAACAATCGTTAGCAGCAGTGACTTGCCTGCCAGTTCATTGTCAATTTTGGTGTTTGTGCTACGCTTCTATGAATTTACTTGAGGTTGTAGACTACTGTTTTAATAGTATCAACAGAAGAAGTTTACAAGGTAAGTAACTTATGTTGCGTTTTTCCCTTGAATAAGAAATACCGTTTGTAGCTTAGGTTCTAGTATCTGAAGATGGAGGGATTTTTGATTGAAAATCAGTGTCAGTGTGGGTTATAGTTTGGGTTACGTCCATGCATAGCACATGGCGCGTTTCTTTTATTATAGCTCTCACATGGTGCGCAATTTCAAAAGTTCAACATTTGGGGCTATTCCGCCCAAGCAAAGAGGGACTATTCTCGCCCAGTTATAATATAGGTTTTTGAACTATTTTAACCTATTTATTTGTTATACAACTATTAATGAATTTTATTTGCTGGTTTGAGATGGTATACACATATAAACAAAGGAAACTGGAACGAAACTGGACGAGGACGACATTGCAGGAGCAGCGGGCCTTTTCAGAGTGCCTTACTCTACACTCAAGGATTGTGTGCATGCACATCAATGCCAAAGAATTAGGAGGAGGAGTGTACAAATCAGTTGGACATCCTACTGTGTTTAGTTTGGAAGAGAAACATTTGGCTGCAAGAGGCTTTTGATGTGCACCGGAGCAAAAAGAACGAAAAGCGTAGACCTAATGTAATAATAAATTGTGTAAATGGTGAGTCAAGTGAAGATATAGTTCTACTCCAAATAGAATACAGACCGAGAAAGATGCGCCATGTGGATTTTGTGGGTTACAGATTTATTCTCGAAATCAGCAACTAAAGGAGACTGGACCAAATGTCAGAAATATTGACTATGGGTTTCACGTAGTGTGCGTTGGTACACTTGGTAAGAAAAATTTCATTTGTGGCAAGTGCATTTAATTAAAATGCAAAAGTTCTGAGAGCGGTGATAGCCCCAGGGCCGGTCGGAATAGCCCATTTAGTTCTGAGATTTCCTTTCTGTGCAACATTCGCCATTTTATTTTATCACAACCATGGCAATGAAAATATGTATGTTTATGACATCTGTGCACTTTAAGGGATTAATAAAAACTATTCCGCTCTATGTTTAACATAAAAGTTGTTTTTTATTTGCTTTATAATACCATAAATTTGAAATGAGCGGAATGGCCCCGCTCTACCCTACATTAATATCAAACGCGACTAATTCTCTGTGATTTATGTCTAAGTCAAAGAAGTCTCGAATTCAACTCTAGAATTCAACATTAATTAAAGTGTATCCGTTATCTTCTGTTAAAAGATAACAGAAATGCATAAAATACAGGATTTGTTATCTTCCTGTCTTTAAAATGAATAAAAAACGTTGTAACGTAGGTTGCCTTTGTCTTTAATGTACCTTGTATAACGGTATAAATCCGACCACAATTTTCGGAACGATATAGTTAAGTATTCCAAATGTCCCAAGTTAAGTTTTCTGGATATTTAGAAGTTCTTTTTTTTAATTGGTCATCGAAAATGCTAAAACGTTCAATGATTTCCACGTTTCTTCTTATTTCTTTCTATCAAACGCATTAGGGTGTAGCGGGCTTATGTAATAGTTATCTAATTCGCGTGTAGGTAGGTATATTACAACTGTGAATAGCTTCTCCTACTTAATTTCTGTTTGAGCCATACTATCTGGACTGGCTTAAATGGCGCCCAGATCGAGTGCAGAGAGGTCAAAGGGAGTGGAAAGATCTTGTGGAAGGCTTAAGAGGTTTAACACAAATTATTCATTTTAGAATGTTACACATGTATTAGTAAGCGAGACCATTCTAACCCATTAGGTAACCTAGTATTACAACTGTATCATAAATTACATTCTTAACGTTATGCTGGTCAAGCAATGCGTTTTATTCTAATATTAATCTGTGAATGTGTTTTTCTCAAATCATTAGAATAAATTGAAGGAATCAAATTCAGTGAGTTTGCACACATCACTATGGAGGTAGGGGCAGGTAATGTCTCGAAACATTTAATTCTAACCTTGGAAGATAAACTCGGTCTTTGCAATTTGAGGTATTAGTTAAGCTGTTTTCTCGCACTCTCTCGTAATCTTTCTATTTTTCTCTCACACATATTTCATGCTCATCTTTTACTCACTTTTTTGAATCCATGTTTATTTTAGTCAACACTGTATTTCAAGTGGAATCTGGAGATGGACGTATTCGGTGTAACATTATGTTCATAAACATGTGGATTTGAACACAGAGAATTAGGAATGAAAAGGCATGTTAACTGTCAGGTTATTAGAGGTTTCGGTACTTATCTACTTATCTACTCATATCTACATTGAAACATTACTCTAATAAGCGAACCATCATTATGCTCACACTTATTCACGGTTGAGACTTTGATGCCATTATCTCTGCTCTATGTAGGTCCTGTATGCCAAAGTATGGCACAATAGTACAACATTGTACGCGAGGGATTGTTCGGACCCGAGATACGCAACGAGTGTCGGTACAGAGATGATGAGGGATATCCAGCAGCTACTTGCAAGTGATCGTATGCCGCACCTTCCAGGCTTCATTTCTGGGCGTTGCTGTTCTACGTAGCAGCATATTTTTGGTGCACATTGCTTACATACAGCAGGCATTATAACATCAAATTTTCAGGTGTGTAGCGGTTGAGTACTGTGACAAAAGTTGTAAGTAGAAATACAAAGCATAGGATAATATCTAAGAACACTGTGAGCACAGTTCCAAAGTTTTCCAGTATTTTTGTTCATTAAATACTTCTCAGTAAAACCTGCTCTGCTACAGTTTATATTCCATAGTTCAAATTCTATAATTTCTGATTTGCATAACATAGGATAGAAAATAATGAATATACTTCCTACTCATACACTGTGACCTTAGGCTTAACACATGCAGGTGGACCATATTTTTGGCTTGTATTATAAGTATTCCGCGTAAGCATTATAGAGACGGTAGGAAATGTTCAGGCATTCATAGAGTTTGCCTTCATCTGATAGACAATACCCTCGTTTTGAGTAGCTAAATATATTCTAAAGGTCTAAATGGCAGACATAGGTATCTCAACTTATTAAATAACTGCCGATGTGCAATTTTCTTTTACCAAATTACTCATGACGACGAACGGCGTGGCGACGATCCATAGCAAATATCCTGGTAGTATGTCCCTAACGGCCTCATTTCGGTCAGGTAGTGTGAAGTATCAGTAATCTGGTAATCAAGATTTACAATGTGCTCTAATTTCAGCTATTGATTCACTCTGATAACTAGAGTTTGTTCTGGGACGCTACTACATGAAAACAAAATACAAAATCTTCTAAAGCGATAGGTAAAATCTGTGTCGGTCCACTGCAAGTATAAATGAATATACAAATTTCAATAGAATGTTGTTTCCGGGGTTGGAAACATATCTGAACTGTTATATAGTTATATAACAGTTATAACAGTATTTAGTTATATCTGGTTGTGAACAGACAAGACTTAGAAAATCTGAAGATGCCCGACGGAGTTAAGGCCGAAACGTCAGATATGTTTTCATCGTCTAGACCACGGCCTTCAACCCTGGAAATAATACCGGGATTAATACCGGCCGTGAAAGCCTAAACATGTACATACAAATTTCAATCAAAATAGCATTATGTAACCAATAATATATCAGTAAGGAACTGAAGTACATGCTGAACCAAATAGCAAGAGTATGTGTGAGACAAATCTTAGCTACGAAATTACACCATAATATGACTGCGCTTATCGACGTTAAAAGTAATAGAAACAGCGGAATTTAATATAATTCACGCTTATATATGAATATAAACATCCCCTTCTGAGTGCAACTGGGATGGCCATGTGTTACCATTGTGAATAATTGTTTACTAGTGTTCATCCTAATGGTGCAATATATATTTCTAACAAAGGACATCCCTATTAACTAAATTTGCACACAAACCATTCTGAAATCTTAAATTGTCAGCCACGCAGTATCTTCACTAATTAGTAAGCTTACATACTACTCACAGTTACCAGCGCGAGCTGGTTCACTTCTTACAGATGTAACATTAAGATATAAACAACAGTTACTCCTGTTCAAGCATTTAATTCCATGTATATGCATGGAATTATAAAACATCCAGCACTTCCCAAATTCATCTGGCTAGTTTCGATTCTTTTACATTTTAGTGTTTATAATGACCCAAAATGGTTGGAAATCTTATTCCATTTCAACTATAGACTAAGCAGTTTGTCTTCCTCTTCTACAAGTTCCCAGCATCATTCTGAAATTCCACAAATGGAAGAGAAACGATTATCAAAAAAGCTAATTCTAAGTAAACAAACAAAATTAAATTGATGCTCTGCCTGAGGAGGTGAAGCAATAACGAAGAAATAAATCTGTGTTTGTCTTTGGAGTTCTTGGAACACGGTGACATACGAATAGAGCTATCCATTCTTGGCTACTACAAAGCTACTAACAGCCATATAATGGCGCTTGCTAAAATAAATTTCCCACTAAAGCTCGCTGTCAGGGGATTTTGTGGTTGATTTATTTTACGAACAAGAATATTTCCATACCTTTTCGAGGAAACTAAAACAGTCTTTGCCGAAGTCTTGGAATGACCTTTTTGACCTAAGCCTTTGTGAAACAGGTAAATCGTTTTAATGTTATTGGACTTAATTTAGCTTTATACTTTAGTGAAATACTACTAAATTGGATATGATATACCCTGAAATGGAGTCAGGACGTGCTCGGAATTACGTGAGTAGGCGTTGGTTTACACCTACCATTTTATCTCTGAGTTTTAGAAGTTCTACCGAATATTGTCTTGTTTATGATACTGAAAATTAAGTCATTCCTGTTGTCTCTTATTTCAGGAATATACCTGGCGAGGGGAGTAACTAGACCAGCTGCTTGATTACGAACTGAGTTTTATTCTAATTCCAAATATATGAAAGTGGCAAACAAAGTTGTTTCATTCAATTACACGTGGGAAAGTTAATTGTGTACCTTTAGACTATAAATAGCTTTACTGCTCATCCCTACCAAGGAACAGTTTCAAGTATAGCATTTGCATTTCTAACTACTGTCCACAACGCAGAGTAAGTCTCTGAAAGGAATGCGCCCCCTTACACAGTGGGATAAGGACAGCGAATGTGTAGGACAGAGAACGCACGCTACACAAGGAGTAGATCCGTTAAAAAAAGACATGCGCCCTGTTCACTCTGTACACTAAAACCGAGAAGACTCCTTCACAAATGTAGTAGCCGCCAGAATATTTCTGAATGGTCTGTAACTGAACTGACATAGGGTGTCATAAATCTATCCAGGAAGGGTGTGGAAACCTTCTCCAACCCCCTGCGTCTCAGGCCCCGTAGACTTTCTCTCCTTTGGTATACTATATGAAGTAAGCTCATGGGGCTTTAGTGCTGAACGTTAGAATCTCGTATGCTTTTTTGGTACTATATAGGACCACTATATTTTCGAGAATGCAAATATTAAGGTATATATATTGTATTACTTGAGGTTCCTTTGTTGCACAACAAAGAAAATCGGCTGAAATGTTGACACTCCTCTCCATATATTGTAACTAAACTGACCAACCCGAATGAGAGATCCAAGCTTAAGATCCTTCTAGAACCTTTGTTTCTGACTTAAAGGAACCAGTCAAGCAACAATTAAAATGCTCAGAACTGCACTAAAATAGCACCTAAAACCTGTGAAATAACAGAAACAGATAATTTAAGTGCATTAATAGGCCAAAGAAAGAAAACCTGTAAGTTGCTTAAAACCTCCACTGAAGGTATTCGGAATACCCAAAAGGCTGTTCAAGTAATATCAAATTACTACGATATGCCTCAGGAATTTCTGAAACAATACATACCTACAAGGAGTTAGAATGCTATACAAAATACCTAAATGAAAACTATAGCGGGTTACAAAGAAATGTCTTTGCTTAGCTCTATCTCAGACTGGGAACAATGAAAGTGCATTGGTTAGATTAAAGGACGCAGTAGATGGTCCCAAGGGCAAGATCAGGTTAAGTTGGGTTATAGGATTCAGTAGAGTACTCCAAGCCCAGGTTAGGTCTTGGTAGCTTAGGGATAGATACGAAAATATATTTGGGTTAGGGAGAGGGACTAGAATAAATGATTTCGAATGGGGGAGATCAAATTGTAATTTCTTGGAAAAACATGCATTACTGATGTACTGAAAACCCGCTGAATGCAGACATAATCCTCAAAATACAAAGCAAAAATCCGTTTAAATCCCCTATACCGATGCGTTCGTTTTCCTCTATCTCCCCTTGTATTGTGTAACCAGTTTTACGTTTTTAAATATAGAAGACATATTAATAAAGAATATTATAGTAAATTTAATGACTAGCTAATTCCTCATATGTTTATTCGGTAAAATATCACTTTATACTCTGTCTTACAAATCGCTTGAAAGTCGCTAGCCTCTATCTAGTAACTGGCTGGAATTTATTTGCTGCTATCCGTTTTTACTCCCAGTTGCTATAGACATAGACTAATGCAGTTCTCCACAATGTACTCGAATCTAGATGAAGTTTCTGGAAGAGTAGGCAATCAAAGCTTCTTCCAATACTTGGCTGTACCTTTATAAGTTTGCTTTCTGAAATTTAAAATGCCAAAGCCTACAACAATGGCTTGAATGATTGTATCCTCTGGCAAGAAGGTGTCTTCTTGCCTTTAAACACTGGGATAATTAGACTTACTCATCCATTTAAACACCAGGAGCGGACTGTTTTGGTATTTCACACAAAAAGTAGCCATTGCCACACTGATGTTACGGATTGAATTCTTTTCCTAAAGTCAAAGTGCAACGAAAAAAAAATGCCCTCCTTGGGTTTGTTCCGTCATAATATCCCCTCCCCTGAATTGTATTAACAAAATATCAAGAGGATTATTATTAGCACTAACAAATTGTTTAAACTAAATGGATGTATACACCACATTTTTAGATGTCTCCAGGAAACCAGATTATTCATCACAGGTGTACCACCCAACACAAAAGTGCGTCCAAAGGGCACATTTCAAAAGGATGCGTTCAGAGTAGAATTTAATTAGCCAATGATTTGCTGTCATTAAATTTATACATTTCCATAGTGTCATAAGGAAGGGATAGATGTCTGATATTATTATATCTATCGTCCAGGATGCAGACGTCATAGGAAGACTCCAAAACACACTTTCTTGCCAAGCGGCCTGGAACTATGCCTTCCATCTTTCACAAAGCTAAAGTAAAGCTTCACTGGATTGGGTTTCTGAGTGTAACATGTGAAAATATTCCCACAGGAAAGTTCTGACTAAAGGAAGTAGAGGACATGAACGTTGGCAACATATCGCATTTACAACGAATCGAAGTATTGAATCGATGCAGTTGTATTACACATTTATTTATTGCGACAATTTATAATCAACGATGGTAGGAGTTAAAAATATTAATAAAATATGTTGAATTTTATTTAAATACGTATTTTACGCAAAATCTTCGACTGGTGTTATTAGAAAATCAATACCTCTAAATACAATTTGAAATATATTTCAAAATCACTATTAGGATTTTAAAATATGCTCAAGAAAAGGCTGGGGAAAACAGCAAAAATGTGAGAGATAAAATTAAACCAAGATATCACACTTAGACAAAAGGACATGGTTTCATAGCTGCAGCATTTTTTCAGAATAAAAATATCCAGAAATAAGCATGCATCTATAAAATATACTATGACTCTGTGGGATCATAGAATTAAAAGTCCAATTTGCAGAAATTCTAAATGTTCTTTATTTCCGTAGAAATACACTTTGTCCACCAGCAGGATTACGTAGCACACAAATACAATATTCCAAGGTCGTTGACCACAACAAAGAGTTCACTTCCAAAACACCAGTTTTAATTACAACTCTCGTCTCTGTTTAAAGCTGTTTACGACTCCATTGTGTTTACGACTGCTTGCTGGCGTGTAACGATCTCTTTAATATATCTGCGTTGATAATTCTATACTGTTCTCAAACAAGAAACAGAAGGTCCTCTATCAGTCAAGATGTCACTGGAATGTTCCATTTATCTCTTTATTTGTTTCCGCAGCACTATTTATCTCCGCGCTACGTTTACCTGCTTATGCAGGCTCTATATTTCCGTGATACACTATCCGTCCCTTATCTTTCCGTGAGGAACCTTTGTGCGCGTCGCCGCGACAGATCAGTAATTGACCAAAGTTATCTGAACACTACACAAAATTTGACCAAACGAAAAACACAAGGCAAGCTCTCTGGCAACTTATTACTTAAGAGTTTGTAAGAGTCAAAACAGACCAACTTTAATCTTTTAAGTTGTTTTGTTCTATCCTATGTACGTTTAGCTTTATTTTATTACATTGTATTGCGTTTCAAAAGGCGGGTATGCGACGGCTCCTTTGTATATGGTAATGAAAAAACAGATGCATAAACATTTACAAGGGGAAATATCAAAAATAGCTTTAGAGCGATTTTTTTTCTGGGACCAGCACACCTGAATAACTCGACCTGAATTTTACAGAATTTTAAACAGTAAAACTCAGTATCTTCAGTGGTAGCAATTAAAGAACGAAAGAAGTTTTTGATGCGGCTTTGTAGGATTCTTTAAACACAAGCCCACCTTTGAAAACTTCAACGCCCGAAAATATACCTAAGTATGACTTTGGGGCAACATCGCATTAGTTGCTGAGAAACCACTTCCTAGACCGTGGTAATGACTTCCTTCATAAAATTAACACTTAGGTTTAAGGGATAAACATTCTGGAGAAAATAGTTCTATTTTAGCGTTCTTAGAGGTGGACTTAGTCTTCTTGTAAAGAGAGCAGCTGAATATCTGCGTCCCAATAGGTTCTATCATCCTTTGGTATTGGTCGGCGATTACCTACAGGAAAACTTTCTGAAGGTGTTTCCCATTTTCTTCGACTCGTATATCTTAATTCCTTAGGTAAACATTGGTATGCTAAGTATTCAAGATATCTCCATATTTCAAATGTATTGCAAATGATTCTGTTACACTGATATTCTTAACAATATATGCTGTTTTTCAAATATTTAAGGTGGAGGGTAGGTACCCTAAAGCTCTAGAGCATGAAGTCACTGATATATTTATGTTGATCGATGCAGTTCCACTGTGATATAATAAATGACTTGGAAGTGTCTTACGATATTTTACGTTTATGCCATGAATTAAAAACCACAAATTCAATATTTAAAGCATTACAAATTGTTAGGTTTAACAATGGCCTAAAAATGTTGCCTATGTTGCTGCGTAATTTCCAAATTTCGCTAATTTTTAAACGGTTACAAAAAGTCATATTTTGGATATATAAACTCGAATATGTAGCTAAGGCTGGATTTTGAAGTTGCATCTCGAACGCCTAGTGTGTAGAGTCTATCTTAGATGCCTGAAATGTCTTTTAAGTGCCCAAAAATCCGAGATTCAGTTATGACCTATTACGAGGTACGTCCAGAAAATGAGATCTGTTTGGTTATAAAATGAAATTTTGTTCAGATACAGAACAATTATTTAGTGCACAAAATTCTACAACTCTTACTTTTCCGTATAACTGCCGAAATTTTGCAGGCATTTGTCACAGCGAGGCACATGTTTTTGTATACCTTCTTCATAGAAGTTTGCCGCCTGTGTCTTCAACCAGTTGGAAACTTTTTCTTTCAGCTCTTCGTCATTGTTGAAGTGTTGACCGCCAAGGAAATATTTGAGATGCAAAAACAGATGAAAGTCGCTAGGAGCAAGGTCAGGGCTGTACGGGGTGTGGTCAAACACGTCCCAGCGAAATCCCTGTAGGATGCTTTTCGTCGCATTTGCAGTGTGTGGTCGTGCGTTGTCGTGAAGAAACACAACACTTTTTGACAGCCGATAAATTTTAATTGGTTTCACTATCCTAGCATCCAGAAAACGAATCACAGATCTGATTTCACAAGCGGCGGGAATTTCAATCAACACCGACATTGTAAACAAGCATAACAACGCGTACGTGGTTGACAGCGATCTCACATTGGCTCACGTTTATTCTTCTTGATACAGAGCGTCTACCACCCATGTGCGGAATTGCGATCGCAGCGCTGTAGCGGAGATAAATTGAAGCGGAACTTACTTTCTGGACGCCCCTTATATATCATTCAAATGAAATTTAGGAATATAGACACACTTCAAAGAAACAATATCAGAAAATTGATAAAACAGCAACGAAAAAGTATCAAATCTTGAGTTTTCTCTTCTTATGTAATAATTTATCTATTCTCTGCTGTTCTTTGCTAGCAATAGGATCTACCATTCCCTTAACCTCCATTCGAGCCCATAAGGAATTGCAGAAAAATTCTCTCCAACCCTCTGTTTCCTTGCACTTTGCTAAGATATCCTCCCAAGACACTTCTCGACTTCGGAATTGGAGTACATCTCCATCCCATTTCGTTTAGTAATTTTTATCACTCACAACGCTACAAGTCCGTGAGCCCCTATATGATGAATCTGGTATCTGCTTTGATGTGTTACTCTAATATTCCAATTAGATTGTAATTCATGTGCTATTTCCAATGGAAACATCTACGTGCATTGCGAAATATTTCTTGCTTATTAATACTAAAATGGTGATGCTTATGTTTTATTTTAATGCGAATTTTTATATATCTTCAATTTTCATTTGTTTATAAGTGTGCTCAAAATAGCAATGGGGCAAACTTGGGCCGTTGTAAGGTGGCAAGCACTGCTTACTACTGACATGAACATCTGGGACCGCATAAAAGTTAGAAGTGTGGATATTGGGTTACATATGTTCTCCCACAGGTCACATCAGAAGTAAAACTACACGCAAGCCCTTCCCACTATGTTGAGAATGTAGGTCAGATTTTCTGCAACTATATAATTATATTTATGGAAGAAAGCGGACAGTCATACGACAGTTGAAATAAGGTGGTAAACAGGATGTTTATATTGTAAGAATAAATGAAACCATATATTAATGAGGTTCCTCAACTTCAAAGAACTGAAATTTTCTTTTGGCTTCTCAGTAATGGGTAAAAAGAAACGCCCTTCAATATTGACACGAAACTTCTGCGATAGTTTCCGAAGAAATTTCATACCATTCAACACATTTCAGTTTTTCCTACACATCTAGAGGTTGACGTTGTTTTCCGTAGCGTATGTAATTAAGGTATGTATCACACACTGAAATTAAATACTACATAATACATAGTACATGATTCATTATGATTTAGATACATTAAGGTGTTTGCGAATTAGAAAATTCGAAATAAGATGCTTAGGAATGCTGTCATGCCGGGATAGCCTAGCACATTCCAAAATATTACAATTTGATAATGTATTTTGGCGTTATGTATCTTAAATTCCAGCAATCAAAATAACTAGTTACGCATATTTTTTTAAAAAATAAACAATGTATATATATATAATCAATACATATGTTAATTGTTCTTTAACTTTCACATCACAGAAGTGAGGAAAAATATAAAAGGAAAATACAAACTTATGGTGTATAAGAGAAACCAAAAGACAAAAAGTTCTGATGTTGCGTTGCACTTTCTCTAATCTTGTAAGAATATGTGGGATGTAAGTGGTAGTAAACTTTTAAAAGTGGTGGTCCATATGTGGTGCTATTGAAATGTCGTTTTCTCTGCATGCCCAAGGTTTCCCTTTGAGCCCGCCTTGGTAGCGGGGTGGTAGTATGTCTGCCTCACGTTCAAGAGGTCCCGAGTTCGAATCTCGGTCAGGGTGAGTTACCTGGATACGGGTTTTCCGAGGTTTTCCCTTATCCTGAAAGACGAATGTCTGTTAACTATTAAGTTCCTTAGACCGCGGACTCACTTGATCATCATTTCATCCGTTGCATTCATCGTTGGAGGACGTAAATTACAACAAGAAGAAGAGAAGAAGGCTTCCCTTTGACAAAAACATAAATATTGCAAAAACAAATACCAAGGAGTATGTCCGAAATGGTTCACTCCATAAACATATATGTTTATCATAACAAAAATATAGTAAATTTAAGATACTTCATGAGAAATGTAACGTGTATTTGAGTTTTCTGGGAAAGTCCTCAGAAGTCCTCTACATATTGGATGACTTGCTTTTGTGTAACTTCGGAATCTATAACATTCAGACAAAATCCCGCGACCCATTAAAGTAGTTATCATCATCATCATCATCATCATCATCATCATCCTCATCATCCTCATCATCATGCCCGCCTCGGTATCGTAGATGGTAGCGCGTCTGCCTTATGCTCAAGAGGTCCCGATTTTGAATGTCAGTCAGGGTGAGTTACCGGGATAAGCTATTTTTCCCGGAGTTTTCCCTTATCCTGAAAGACGAATGTCGGGTAACTCTAAGCTCTATGGTCCCTGGGCTCATTTGAACATCATTTCACTCATTTCATTCATCGTCCGATATGACTTAACGTTGGAGGACGTAAATTACAAAACACAAAAAAATATTCATCATCATTATCATCATCATTATTCTTTAGACTAAATTGCGCATGCCGGCATTTTGAAAACAGGGTCAGTCTTCATTCGTTGTCAGGTTTTGTTGACAAGTGTGTCGAGCAAAGATGGCACTGGTGTAGACAAAACAAACTGTTGACAATAAAAGCAAACACAGAGATATTGAGAACTTTGAAACTTAGTTTTAGGATGATCTTAGGCTAACCTTAGGCCTAATATTAACAAAATAAAGCAGAAAGTAATTTAAAATCTTATTGAAAGGTTGACTTAAATCTCAAATTTAACTGAAAGAACTGGAAAACACATTTAAGAGGTGGCATTTAAATACCTATTGCTAGTGAAACGGAGTTCAAAATTCAGAAACATTGTTATATGGTCGCTCTTCTATAACATATCTGAAGCTGAGTGTGCCGAATAATGTGCATCCACATAATAAATTGAAACCACAAAATATGTGGTTTCTAACCAACGTGCTGTCTAAGCTGTAATAAGGCGTAAAGCAAATTACTCCACATCAGAAAGGCGAGAGGGCACAAAGGAGGTTCTCAAACTAAGGCAGCGTTTATGACATGCTGTAAGCATTTCAACATTACTAGGTTCTTAGCTTCTCCATGGTGGAAAGATATAACGAATTAAGACGAACTAATGAGAGGTTAACCCTATACAATTCAAATAGGCAGATCATTTCCAGGATGTAATATTGCTTTGTAGGACCCAGAAAATGGAACTGTATATTTTGTGATAAAAGCTCCAATACACATACACTACTACTCGCTCCTCTTAGGGAAACTATTCCACTGTAACAAAATGTTAAACAAATTATCGTTGAACCACTACAGGTCCATATAGATCAAACTTACATATATTGCTTCAAAAATGGGATGCACAATGTTAGATTATACGATTTTAATACATTTTCCTATCAAAGTCTTAAAGAAGAATTTTGTTATAAAATAACAAATTACAAAACAATTTGTTAAGTAAAAAGGGCTTTCCGCTTCAGAACCTGGCCTTGGTAACCGCATATTCAGTTCAATGGAACCGTTGAAACTACACCAAGGAATGGCAAGCAAACAGCGACATTATTTTACTCCTTAAAGGGTGTAGTTATTCTTAACACTTGGCATTTCTATGCAGCAAAGCAAGCTATCTTACGCATGAAAGAATCGTTTCAAAACAGACGTCTGCTATAATGAATCTTAACCCTGAAGTGTTCTGGCAAACCTACGGTTTCTCGGAAGCAAACATCTTAATGGGTAGAACTAAAGTAATAATGGTATGGCTCCCAAAGGCTTCTAAAGAAGTAGAATGGCATGCATTTGGTAAAATTATATTGCTCATGGTATAAATCATTAAAAGATTTTATTTTTATGATTTTACAAATATGAAGAAAATAGTAATAGTTATTTACGCTGGGTTGTGATTCGAAGGTATTTAATAAGATTATTATTAGGATTAGTATGGGTATTTGACCCGATTCCTGTGGTTTATGGTACCTAAGCCCAAGTGGGGCGTCCCCGGGAGGAAGGATGAGGCGAGACGAGACAGGGTGGCCGACCCAAGGAGTCACGACAGCGCCAAGACTCCCGCCGACAGTGCTACCCAGAAAGAGACCACCAGATCAGAGATGATATGAAATGACAGTGGAGATGAAATGAGGACAGGAAATTCGGGGGATTAATTAAACTACACAGCATTCCCCTGATGACCTGGGAAAAACTCCTAAAAAAAACCATGGGTCAGGTAGGTCGATCACGGGAATGGAACCCACGCATCCAGGATGTGGTCCATAGACGAAACTACCTGAGTCATCCTGCTCTGTAGTTATTTAATAACTCTGTTTTCGTTCCGTGCGACCACTTATTTAACGACACTATCAGTAGCGTAAAAACAATTCCCTAAATATGGTGAAATTTTTACAGGATTTACTTTATTTTATTTTGTTCCCATTTCCGAACATTTCGTGCAATTATAGATGCGTTACTCTAACTGCCTGAATGCTTCAGCGTTAGTTGTTTTCCACAACTCCCACTTTCGCTTTCCATGAGGTTATTTTCTTGCATGAACACTTCTGAACCTATTTTTGGCTTTGGTTTTTCTTGGAATCGATGTGACCACTTCCTTGCCTGTTTCCAGCTTTGAGTTTTCTTGGAAGTGTGCTCGAAGTTCTTTCTGAGTAGGAACAAGTTGCTGCCTATTTATATCTGATCCCTAACCATGAAAGTCTCTTGTCGTCTGTGATTGTGGATCACTTGGCTTTCTTGTTTACAAAGTAAGAAATGATTTTGTTGGTCAACCTTTGTAAGTTCATCCGTATTGTGTGTCGTAGAAACTACTCCTCTTTTTCGAATGGTGGCTTAAAGCTTTTCACGTGTTTGTGTATTTCGTTGTTATTCGTCTTGCATATTCGCTATTTTCACATTGTTCCAAAAACAATCCCATAGCTCTTCTGTCAATCTCTGTTAAATTTTCCGTCACACCTTTCGTTTACTTGCTTATTGACCTTCCATTTTATAAAACGCACAACAGAAATTTATAAAGCAAACATTTATAGAAACACAAAAACGAGAAGTAAAAGCCGAACCCTAAGTATTTTGTGCTGGTTTGATTTGCAAAACTTAGGTTAACAAACTGAACATGTAATAGCAATTTTCTATGGCATTTACATGCTTAATGCTTACATACATATTTGAAGGCTTCTGTTTATGCACACTGAGATATACTTAACACAATGGCGCTACTTTAATATTATATTATGCAACGAGACTATAATGGTAGTAATTAAAACGCGAGTATTATCATCACCATCATGATTTTCATTATTATTGTTATGATTATTTATTATTATTTATTATTACTGATCATTTACTATTTATGATTATTTATTATTAAACGATCTAGCGAATCGAAGCCAGGTAGATAATTATGATAGGAGGGTTTTAATTACCATTATAGGCAAGTGTCATACAACTATTTATGCTCGATCTTCTATCTAAATTAAAGGTTTCATTTCCAAGTATTTATTGTGGTGTGAGTGATATATTACAGTCGTTATTCCTTTGTCTAAAATAAGACGTAGTACGCAGGCGCAGAAATATGGATTACTTCCGTATAAACAGCTGTTAACCTCAAAGAAAGTATAGACATACTGGAACAAATTGAATTTATTGAAATATCATTTGCAGTTAATGCTAATGATAATATGCAGAGTACAAAACTTTATTTCAAACATAAGTTATTTATTATACAATTAGTGAAATTAATTGCGGGAATGAGCTTTGTTGAATATTTGAATTTGAAGGTGAATTGATGTTAATTTGCGTGCTTTTTTCTACTGATTTTGGTATTTTGTTTGAAATTGAAATTTTATTTTGGGGTATACATTCAATGTCACTGTTACTAATGTCAGATATTTTGACTCTTTTCTTAACTGGTGCTAGTACCTTTGTCGATCGAAACGAGAATAATCGATACTTGAGATTTCACAATGTTACATGATCACTTCTGTTGTTCGAATACCAATACTTTAATGAAAAGCTGTACTTTAATGAGGTCCATTAAAGCACTGCTACCAGTCGTACAAATACTAAAGTTTGGCATGGTCGAGCATAAAATCTTTTCTGCATCTAGGCATGACAAAATTACCTTTATTTTCGGGAGTACAATATGTATTACCCCTTAGCAGAGGACATATGGACAGGCAGCCAGAGAGGCTGCAGTACCTGTAATTTGAAATATTTGAGACCAGTTTTGACACCTCTTGTATAACTATTTCATCCACTGCATGAAGAATGTGATAACTTGGCTATGCTGCCTGATTTGTTTTGCGTTCCTAGCGAATTACCGAGAAAGTTGAGAATTTATGTGTATTGCAATTCAGTTCATTGCTAACGTACGTGGAAATTTAAACACATATAGTTTTTGTTTCACTGCCTACACATAGACTACCAACTATTGGACAAAACAGCACAACAGTAGTGCATATAGTAATTAAGATGATGACCGTTTCCCGGAAAAAGCAAGCAGAGTGCACTTAAGTTAATGGACTGTGAAGAGGCTGACATTAAACACAACATAACGAAAGCAAGAACATGCAAATTAACGAAGCTTGACTTTACAAAACGCATTGAATAATGTGAAAGGAGATAAAGAGAGCATTGACGTGTTTATGAGGCAGTAATGTATATGCTTAAATTGTTTCATGGACACTATATACTGAGCGATATGCTTCTCCTATTACAATGGTATAACTAAGGGCGTATTAAAACAAAAGGGTTTCTTCTGAAGTGGCCATTTTTAATTCATTTATATGTTGTTGATCTCACAGTAATTAATATAAAATGTTCAAACAATATTGGTTTGTTCCAAATTAACTGAAAGTTTTGTGTACAAAATAAGTACTTTGCAATTAAATTTGTCATACATAGATATGTGCTCTGTAAAATTGTTTGTTTAGTTTTTTTATGATCATATGATGTTTGTTGTTTTTGGTTTAATACAATGTAGTGTTATGTCGGCAACAAAGAACATTATCGATAGTTCTACTTTTTTCCATTTCGAGTTACCAAAGCCACAGAACCTCCTGAGTGCTCTACTTGACGCTCCATTTTATTGACCTTAAAATAACAAACAATATATAAGCACACAAAAACGCACATGCTACTTCGTAAGCTACACAATTTCATATCGAATGATGTAAATTGAATTGCCAAATATTTTATTTTATACGCAAACTATTCACTTTAAAGAAGACAAATAAACAGTAAAATAAGGAAAGAATCTTCTGAACCAAACCATTGCTTTATTTGTTTGAGAGGTAAAAAGTGATTAATAGAAGCATTTTGTGATAAAAACGCGGGGCAATGGGAACATTGCAGCTACATACAAAATGCACGTTGCAGAATATTTGAAGTAGTCAACCTACTTGTACTTTGTTAAATGTCATAACATTTTCTTACTTTACCTCATTAAAGATTAACTTCCTTATTCAGGTCCAAAAATATGTATATTATCTTCATTTTGACCGTATTTGCTAGTCTTTCAATAGGTATTTGTCGTTTACCTTGCATAGTACGAGGTCTGTACAATAAAGAAAAGTCATAATTTTTTAGGGTCATAATTTTTCGCACTTAAATTCAACCTTATTATATTCTGTTAGCTTAAGGTGATACAAACACGCCGTAGTAGTTTAGTTGTTGGTACTTCTGGTTCCCGCCTGTGAGAACCAGGCAAGTTCAGACATTATCAGAATCGCCTACCACTGCAATGGAGGTAACACGCGAGGAACAATATGCGGCTTTGAAATTCTTCTTTCGTCTCAACAAATCTTCAGTTGAGGTCTATACAATGTTACAGGAGGCCTATGGAGAGTCTGTTCTTCCCTACAGCACAGCTCGAATGTGGCTTGAAATGTTTAAAGAGGGGGGACAATCCATTTCACAGAAAGGTGGACCCGGTGCCCTAGTTACTGCTCTTACGGAAGAAAACATCAACACTGCTGCTGCCATTGTGAGAGAGGATCGACGAATTACCTGAAGATCACTTTCTGAAATACTGAGCATTTCATTGAATGCCTCCCACACGTTGGTGACAGAAACATTACACATGAGACGTGTTTGTGCGCGATGGGTTCCAAGACTGTTGATTCCCGAACAAAAGGACATGCGCATGCAGATCTGCTTGCAGTTAAAGTTAATGTTAGAGGAAGATCCGGAGTTTTTTTCAAACATAATCACTGCTGATGAAACTTGGCTACATCATTTTTATCCTGAGAGCAAACAGCAAACAGCTCAGTGTGGAAATCTCCCTCATCACCAGCCCGCAAAAAAACAAAAGTGGCTGCTTCTGCTGGGTAAGTGATGGTCATCTCATTCTTTGATATTCATCTAATGTTTTATGAGCATGTTATACCTGCACACCCATCGGTAACTGGACAATACTACAGGGAACTCCTGAAAACATTGCAAGTCCATATCAGGCGCAAAAGGCCACAATTTCATGAAGAAGGCTGGATGCTACACCACGGTATTGCGAGGCCGGATATATGCTATTGTTGTTGCTGAATATTTTGCAAAAATCAACGTGAAGTGCATTCCTCACCCTTTCTATAGCCCGGATTTAGCCCCATGTGACCTTTATCTATTCCCTAACTTGAAGAAGCGCCTCCGTGGGATGTATTATCCATCAGAAGCAGTGGTGAAGGCTGCGGAGGCGATTTTGAAGGAGCTTCAAGAAATGGTTTCCCGCATGTCTTTGAAGACTGGCAGAAGTGCTGGGACAAGTTCATCGCAATCAGCGGAGGCTATTTTGAAAAGGACCATCAAAATTATGAGGATAAGTAAAGGTACGTTGCCCCCCCCCCCAAAAAACGTTATCTTTCTTTATTGAACAACCTTTGTATGAGAACAATAATTATTTCTGAGCAGGTTTTTTCATAGTATGAACTTCTTCCTTATTATTTTATTTGGTCTCTGACCTCTTAATTTACTTACTTATCTACTAAACGTCACAAAAATGCCATCCAATTTCGTGAGCTTTTCTTTTCTTTTTTATGGTTTGTTAGAGGCTGAGGCTTTATCACCGCGAATGATATAGGTTTCTTAATTATATTCTGATTCCCAACACAATATCAGAATAAGCTGGTCATAGGTCCATTCAGTTCCTTTGTTCTGGTAGTTCTCTTAAGGGTGTTTTCTTCTTACGAAATTTTTCGAGTGTTTTATATAGGAAATAATTTTAAAAAGTTGCTAAAAGAGATAATTAAGTGGTTTAATATTTGGTGCTCCATGAAGTATATAAAGTGAAATAAAGCTGCCGGCTCCTTCATTGGCCGAGACAAAGCTAACCCGTTTCTAATCAGTAGTAATCGATTCATATCTAACTTGAGCCTCATCAGCATCGAAGAATGGCCAAGAAAAGGAACACATAGCTGCTCCAACAGGATTTGCAAGCATCGCAAACCGCGCCCAGCAATTTCCACGTCACCCTTGGAGGACAAAGCTTCAAGCTACGGTGCGACGAACGAGGTTAACATATTAATCTGAGGCAAAACATAAATGAGTCATATTAACTTTTCTTACATTCACCTTGTTGCTGCATCTTAAGTGAATCAAATGTAATAGCACGTTAGCATGCTTGAACACCATTGTTTTTAAAGTTAAAAGCACTTGAGATGTGTTGTTACAAATTCCCATTCCAAGATATGTTTTACCGGAGTTATTTATATGTTCGTTGTTGTTGTTATTTATATGTTCGTATTTAATTATCCATATATAGAGTACATGCACTTTTTAGGACCACTATGTGCTTGTAGTATCGTACTTTGGCATTCAGCTAGCAACTCCAAAGCAACTCGCAAAAGTTAATTAGGACTATTTCGAATTTGGGGATTGCTTTAGAGCAGTAGAAGCTAATTAATTACATGAAGTACTTGGAAACTAGAAACTATAACGACTTTTGATACTATACCTTTTCGCTTTGAATACTCTGTCCACGACACACACACACACACCCCACATACTTAATGTTTTCATTATGAATTTATTCACTTTGGAATAATTAGTGCTGTAAGAATCAAAATATTCTTTCGCAGCGACCCGTATACCTTAGAAATGAGTGTAAACTCTGCTTGGTGGTGCGATTAAGGTTTTAGCACATTTGAAAGCAAATTCATTCACTAATTACGCACGAGATCCTTATATAGGTATATTTTACATGAAATTACCAACTCTCAGGTTAATTCCCGGTTTCTTTAGAGATTTTTCTAGACGGATTGGTTCAAAAGGAATTTGCAGCACTAAAGAAAAGTGATGTATGACGTGGCGTGCCAAAACATGGATTTACGTTCCATGTTTAAGCAGCTTCAGAGCTATATAAACGAAAAGAATCCCGCTTCCTCTATCTGCAAACAGTATTAAGGTTATATGGAACAATTTTATGGAGAAAACTATTGGTTAAAAGGACGATATTGGGATTTACTACCGTCTATTACAAGCTCTGCACCAAGAGGTCGTTTTCTGGAAGACGTAGGAGTAAACACATTATGAATAATGTAGTGAAATGGAGGAATATAACAGGACCTGAAAACAGTAACAGTGCAGTAGTAGTAGCTGCTGCGCAGCACATCATCACAATAATGATGATGATAATGATGACTTTTTTGTAAATTTACGTCCTCCAACGTTAAGTCATATCGGAAATGGTTGAAATGACACTCATTTGGGTCCGAGGTCCATGGAGCTTAGAGCTACCAGACATTTCTCTATCAGGATAAAGCAAAACCCGAGGGTCATGGAGCTTAGAGTTACTCGACATTTCTCTATCAAAATAAGGGAAAACCCCGGAAAAACCTTATCCAGGTAACTCACCCTAAACGAGATTCGAACTTGGGACCTCTTGAATGTGAGGCAGACACGCTGCCATCTACGCTACCGAGGCGGGCATGGTGATGATGATGGTGATGATGATTGACGATGATGACGATGAAGATGATGAGATGATCACGATCATCTTCATCATAATAGTACATAGCTTTTCTTCATAATATCCTCCATGGCTAACAGCGAATACTAGCATTATTTCGGTTTTCTGCTATTGCTCCTTTTATGCTTCAAATTTCGCTCTAAATGAATTGCAAATTGATACTCCTAGAATAAAAAAAGACTTCTCTAATTTCAAACTTTGCTCATTTTTTGCGGCAATATGGCTCTCTTTCATTAATGGTTAATTACTGCTGAGCTATATAAAGAAAATACCCGAACTTATCTACTGATGACAAATGAGGTTTCAAAAAAATTGGGGTGTACAAAGTTTTAGTTAGAGGAAGATAAGTTATAATCGGCAATCAGGAGCTAGCAGTCCTCTCAGAAGCTACGTAATAATGAATTAAGATGAAGATGAACCAACCAGCTGCTTTAACTATATTATTTGCAAGATAGTTGACAAAAATGTAGAGACACATATGTGGAAGTGCTTTAAAATATTAACATACCTTATGTAGTTGGCATATTCCCTCAAGTGGAATAACCGTATGTAATTTCTACATTTATGTTAATCAAATAATCATCCTGACGGTTTTGTCTATCTCACTGCACTCATTTTTACAATAAATTCTCTGACTTTTGAAGCATTTATCATTATAGAGTTATACGAAATATAGTCATATTTGACAGATGAATTTTACCAATAGTACTTAGAAGCTGAAGCTTTCTTTCGCTTTTATTTGTTCATTTGTTCTAATATATCCACCTGCCATCTATGTACAATGCGATCCATATAAACCTGAACAATTTCAATAGGCTATATCTTTGAACCAATAATAGCACACACGCGCAACTTTGGAAGGATATGATACTCATCTGGGAGATAACATTACAGTATTTACATCTCAAAAAATGTTGTAAGTGTCCTGCACCAGAATCCATACATGTTTGCACTCCTCTCACCATATTCTCTGAAGTTTTACGGAGAGTACCCTCGCCAATGCTATTTATTTCGAATGGATTCCTTGAGAACATCAGTTATCCGTGGCCCATTCTTGTACACTCTATTTTTTAGATATCCCCAGAAGAAAAAATCCGTTGAGGTTGGGTCAGGGTATCTGGAGGGCTGCATACCTTTGGAGATTATTCGATTATCAAAGAAAGAGGTTACAAGTTCAATTGTGTCTTTATATGTATATGGCACATTGTTCAATCTTGCTGGAAATAACCTTCTCTCAATTCGACATCATCTCCGTAAAACTTCCGAGAATATGATGAGACGAGTGCAAACATGTATAGATGCTGCAAGAGGACAATTTCAACATTTTCTCTGAGATGTAAATAGTGAATGTAATCTTCTAATTGTGTATTATATTCTCCCAAAGTTTCACGTGTGTGCCCTTATTGGTCCAAAATTTAAGGGCTATTGAATTTGTTCACCATTTTATGGATCGCACTATATAAGATGAAAGTAATGATGCTGTATGGTAAACATCCTTGTTGTTTAGTCGATAACCACTTAGCCACCGAGCAAATATTGGTAACTGTTCAGTGACAGTTGGTCGCATTTTATGCAAGTGAGTTGGTAGACCTGTTTTGCTTTAAAAAGAAAGACAATAGAAAATCGTCGTGTGAAGAAACATGAAGCATGTTAATGACAGCTTCAGTTAGTTATTCTGTAATATGTTTTAGTGTTGAAACTAATAACAGACTTAGTCAACGTTCTTCATACGTGATGTATGCAAAGTGTTTAGCAAATGATAATAATGATGGTATATTTTCGTTGAGAAATTAAATTAAATACATGCGTCAAACATTTTCTTCTCCTTACAATTGGCTGATTCTTCTGCAATGCAGTCCGTTTAGGTTGTGAGCTTTAATTTCACAGCCACAAATTACACCACTACGGAACTGTAACCTTGCTGCTGGAATCACGTCATACTACTGCTTTTAGAAATTCAGCATTTTATTCTGCTGTATTATCTGTAATATACTGAAACAGTTATGTCAAGTGCCAAAGCAACGTTGGACTTATTTATTTATGATCAATACTGATATTTTTAAAATAATGAGAGTTTTGTTTTGAATTAGTATGCGCTATAGGTGGCCATGACCAAATAAATAAGGTCACAAACAGGTAAAGAAAATGTTAATATTGTGACTTTGTGGGTTCGTGAAATGAAAAGTCCAATTTCACCACTCAAAAATGTTCTTTATTTCCACCGACTTACAGTTTAACACTTGCCAATTACACAGAATTACGTGCTGCACACAATTACAATTCACCAGTTCGTCCGTTACAATTTCACTTGTACTCGCGATTACGTCAACTCCGATGCACTTACACAGTTACGTAAAGTCTTCCGTTGCACAATCTTCTCGTTCATTAACACAGCGTTCCTTTGCTAGCACGTCACTCACTCACACTAAACTTCTGACTAGCTGCAGCCCTTTTTATAGGCATCTCGCCGTCTTCTCGGCTTTTCTAGTTCCCAGGCGAAGATTCCAGATGATAGGAGAAGGGGAGAGAAACGTCCAGGGACGAGTGGCATTCCTTTAATCACCCCTCAGTTAGTGACAGAGACTAATGGGAGGCGTGGCTCGGCCGCCCCCTGGTTTCCTCACAGCTGTGCCGTCATACCTTCCGCTAATTGGGTGACAATATCCAATCTAGATAAATGGTAAATATAACAAATTAAATAGAAAGATATAGGATTTTATATTTGGAAAATGAGAAAACTATATAATTCAAAATAAATGTATTGGCCACAGAAAAAAGTGATGTAGACTATAATAATTAGTTACGATAGTAATAAAAAATAGTCAAAAAGTGAAGAGGACAAGATGGCGTCTTTTGTGTCGTGATCGAAGAGCGAACATACGCGTGTGCTAAACATTGCATGAACTGTACTAATTACTCATCATCAATATAATGAAGTTTCGATACAGTCCAACCTTATTTTGAGAAAACTAATGTTGGAGAAGCCAAGAAATCGCGTGTCTAGACAACGGAAATCTAAGAAAATGATTTTAATAATCAGAATTGTATGAGAATATGTTTGATCATCCAAGACGTTATGAATTGCAGCGTGTTTAAAGTAAAGAAACATTTGCAACCATTCTGTTTATTTTCTTAAAATTGAGTTCCACAATCCAAGTATTCAAGACCACGATCATGCGAACCGGAGCTACAAAGGGCGCCACAACGAGAACATCACTACGAGTTAATCTTCATTCCCAACCATCAACACATTTGTAGTAATAATGCTACAAATAGAATTTCGAGAAAGCCATCCCACCATCTCGCCATCGTCAGTCTTAATTGCGGTTGCAATACAATTCTTCCAAAGGTTTATATTGAATAAAATATTAGCATTAATTACATTGAGAATCTCGGATTTAGAAAATGCTCTATTTCGTCCTGCATTTTCAATCTCTTTCTTCAATGATGCACTCACCATACTGGTATTGCCATGTATTACTTCTTCACCGATATTAGTTGAATACCCCGCTTAAGAGAACAAAATCTTTGATGTGAGAGGTTTACGGAGAGAAAGAGAAAGAAAATTGTTTAAGAGGAAAAATCAACAGAAGAAGATGTGGGAAATAATGGTATGTTTTCAGCTGTGTAGTACTATAGGACGGATAAAAACGTGAACCCCCACTCGTTCTGCACTACATGATTCACACAGGTTTACAGTTAACAAACAAACAAGTAATTGAAAACAGGTCTTAAATATAATACATATTGATAAAGTAACATAGAATATATTAAATTGTCATATCCGTTATTGTAATTTAGAGAACTAAACAAGACCCCGTAGTTCACTCAGAAGAGTCTTGCCGTACGAGCTCTTCTAGCTTAGGTTGCCGGTTGAAGCGAAGGAAATGCACTCTAGCTAAAGTAAGAGAGAATCTATAAACCTATCTGTAGGGTCTGTGAGTATAATTGAGAGTATAAATTCAAGTAAGCAATAAGTACCAAAAGTAAAAGTCACCACTCTGACAATTACATTTAAACGCAGTCTATAACTAAACATATACTACCACTGATACAATAAACCACCAGATCTACACAATGGACCAGTTATGACATGAATTTACATCAGATTGAAACACTATATTACTAATAATCAGTAAATGTCCCCAATTAAATTTAAGTTTCCATTAATTGTATTATGAAGAAATGAAGTATAAGTATTTTGGATGTTAGTACTAACGGGAACGTACCTGCCTTATTTATACAATTCTTTCGCAATTCAAGAATCCATCTTCTTCCACATGGGTATAAAAGACACATTTTGAGGCAGTTTTATTCTCAGTGCTCTCAAAATTAAAAGAAAAACGAATTTTTAGTTTGAAAATTTATCTAGGGGTTAAAAGATCATGAATACGAGATCTGTTCAATAAAGAATGATCACAGCTTTTTGACAACGTACCTTTACTCATCCTCATAATTTTGATGGTCCTTCTCAAAATATCTCCCCTGAATGCGATGCACTTTTCCCAGCATTTCTGCCAGTCTTCAAAGACACGCTGAAAACCATTTTTGGGAGTTCATTCAAAATCGCCTCTGCAGCCCCTACCATTGAATCTGATGATGGATAATGCCTTCCACGAAGGCATTTCTTCAAGTTAGGGAATAGTAAAATGTCACATGGGGATAAATCCGGACTATAGGGAGGGTGAGGAATGCACTTCACGTTGATTTTGCAAGATATTCAAAAATAACATTGGCGATATGCGGCCGCGCATTATCGTGGTGCAGCATCCTGCCTGCTTCATGGAAATGTGGTCTTTTGCACCTGACATGGACTTGCAATATTTTCAGGACATTCCTGTAATATTGTCCAGCTACTGATGTGTGTGCAGGTACATGTGGATAAACCATTCCATGAATATCAAAGAATGAGGTGACCATAAATTTCCCAGCAGAAACAACCACTTTTGCTTTCTTGGGGGTTGCTGCTAAGGGAGATTTCCACACTTAGCTTTGCAGTTTGCTCTCAGGATCAAAATAATGTAGCCAAGTTTCGTCAGTAGTAATTACGTTTGAAATAAACTCCAGATCTTCCTCTGACATAAATTTAACTGCATGCAGACCTGCATGTGAGTGTCCTTTTGTTCTGGAGTCAACAGTCTTGGAACTCATCGCGCACAAACACGACTCATGTGTAATGTTTATGTCACCAATGTGTGGGTGGCAACCAATGAAATATACAGTATTTCAGAAAGTGATCTTAAGATAATTCGTCGATCCTCTCTCACAATGGCAGCAGAAGTGTTGATGTTTTGTTCTATATGAGCAATAACTGGAACACCGGGTTCACCTTCCTTTGAAATTGACTGTCTCCCCTCTTTAAACATTTTAAACCCCTTCGAGCTGTGCTGTAGGGAAGAACAGGCTCTCCATATGCCTCCTGTAGCTGAAGATGTGTAAAGACGAAAGCAAAATTTCAAAGCCACATGTTTTTCCTCGTGTGTTACCTCCATTGCAGTCTTATGCGATACTGAATATATCTGAACTTTCCTGGTTGTCACAGGCGGGAACCAGGAGTACCAATAATAAACTCCTAAGGTGTGTTTCTTTCACATTAACCTAACGGAATATAAAAGATTGAATTTTGTTGCGAAAAATTATGACCGTAAAAGGATTATGATCATTCTTTATTGAACAGCCCTCATATCCTGCTGGCAAAGATTTTATAATAAAATTATGAATTTAATTTCAAATTGTCAAAGTAAAATTGCTATACAACAACCTCTGTCGGATATTGGATAGCATTATTTTAATTGCTGAATGTATTTGAGTAAACTTGAATACAATCAAATGCTAGACAACTGTGTTTAAAATGAATGTATGCGAAGCAAACCCAGACATTCAATAATTCATATATTCTGTGTGTGACAACAAGAGTCGATTCCAAGAAGTTAGATACTTTTTGTTTCCAGAAAGATTGGTAGAAATGAAGATATGTTGCGTCTCAAGAACGAAGGGAAATTTAAATACCTATGCCGTAGCCGTTAAAAATTTATATGGCAATGTAAATAGAAGCACGTGTACGTGTGGGACACAACTGGCAGTTTTTAGCCTTGCGGATTAGCCTTTAAATCTACTTTAAAACTATACCGCTCGCAAAGGCAAACCTTCCGTTGGGCGTGTCAATTTTCCAGACGCCGTTATTCGCGATGTATCTGCTGGATACAAATGACGTTAATTGTGTTTTAGTATCTGTTTTCAATTTTTTTAAGACGAAAGCATGTTATTGTGAATCGGAAGCGTTTCTCAGACATAGTCATCCTGAAAATATTGACACCAAGGTCATCTGTTGTCCAGAAGTCCTGAATATTTTGCCGTCCTCCGCCGAACACCCCAGCAAGGTATAAATAACGCAATAAAGGCTTTCATTTCTATTATGTCTGTGTCTCTGCAATCACTCTCACGTTCACATTACACTCACATTCATATTCATATGCGTCTGTCGGCATGTTGCACAATTAGATGCAGAATATCTGCACTGACGAAAAGTTAACAGCAGTCAAATTCATTTTTCATAGTTTTAGCATCCCCCACAACTCCAGGCAGCTCATTATTGTTATCATCATCATCGCTATCATCTTGTGTATTTTGTACTCTCCAAAACAGTAATTTTCATTATTTTAGCACTATATTACTTTCCTCTTCATCAACATCATGATCTATATCGGCGACCACAGATCGTGTTTCAGTTGTCTTCATATTGAAATAAGTTTCTATAAAAGTATCTTCAATCCACAGTGCATCTTCGACTAAAATAAGGCAATGTACGTCCTCCAAATCCTCAGGATTTTCCAAATCATATACTTGACTCATTTTCAAACCTATGTACGATTCACAGTAACAAAGAATGGAAATTTAAAATTATCTTGCAACAACACAACCACTTACATCACCATTCTGATCAGTTGGATCCGTTAGCGACGACAATGCGTATAGTGAGTGGTCGCGATGTATCTGACAGATACAAGAGCACACACGTGATGACGTTTGTCTCGTTTACAAACTTAGCATTGGAAAGAAATGGTTGAAACTTACAAGAAACAATAACAAAGGTATAATGGAAGATGTCCTGGTTCGGCAAGCCCTTGCCTCTCTTTATTGCCGTAATAATGAAACATACTTAGGCCATGTATCTCACAGATGCATGCGCGACCAACGAAGGGTTAAAGGCTCGCCAATGCTCAAGAGGAGCGCTGTTGCCAAGCGTAGTACGTGCACCTGCAGAGGTTCCGTCTACATAGGAGTAGTTTTACCCGCCAGCAAAAGTTTTTGCTATCCTTCCCGTAATTAAACAACACGTTAAATATTCCTAAAACGTTAAGGTCCTCCCTTGACACACATAACAGCAGTGGAACAGCAATCACGGTCTCCAATCCAGTAACTCGCTTTCTGACTTCATGGATCTTTCCCGGAAATTCAAAAAACAGGTACGCTCCCTTTTTCTAAGGTTGAAGCTGCTTCACGACAAATTCGTGACACTGCGTGCACAATACCTACACCACAAGGTTACAGAGTTAATTGCTGGGATTTTGAAAGATGTTGCCCTATATCCTGGATTGGAGAGATTTCGTAAAAACTTGTTCATATTAAATATAATTTTTCTGCCCTGTGAGTGAATCTCTTCACGTTTGTTGATCGAAAAATCACTTTACCTAGCTTCGCGGGTCATGCTAACGCACTCCGATCATAAATACTAGAAAACATATACGTGTATAGTAATAATTTAATGTAAAATTAACAATATTTCAGATCGAGTTCAACACACGACTTAACGATGCCATTCACTTCACTTCAACTGCGTGAATTCTGTTTTAATGGTAGGCTTATTATTTATTTATGCTTGAGATAAATGTTATGAGGAAAGAATCATCATCACAACAATAACAACACAATTCAATAACAACAGCCATTCTGTACCTATCTGCTGGGTGTCCCGTAATTGCTCCAGCTTTGCGATTCGTTCATCACCTCCTCATTTGTCGTAATCACCACCATGACAGGTGTCATAGTGGCGCTGGAGATTATATTTTCGTATGACATTCAGGACCTTATTTTATATTAAACATGGCACAGAATTATCAAATTGTATAAAAAGTATGTCTGCTCCTACGAGGCGTTAAATAGCGTAGGGGTAGAAGACCTTTGTGAGCATGTATCCATTTTGTACACAATGACCATACAAGGTAACTAACGAGCCTATACTGATCACCCCACAAGCTCAGAGAGGGTTAAGGACTACAGGTACAATAATTTCGTACACAAGGGAATGTAAACAAAATTAATTGGTCATTATGATTTGAAATCTACCCGTGCAATGTTAGGGAACTAACCAGGGTTGTAATAGATAATAACTTATAATGGGCTCAGAATTTAATGTAAATCTTCATTTGCGTGTTGTCTTGTGTATTTCTAATCAAGGAACATTGAAAGAACGAAAAGCAGTATTCTACATCGTAAAAAAGCCAACATGGTAACAGAGGAGCCTAACAAGGCAACAAAGGTTTCCTCAGAAGAGAGGTCACAATTCTTGATGTCCAATTTAGCCAAACGCCTAATGCAAAGAGCGAAGCTTCATTTCGAGAGGAACAGAAATTGGGGCTGTAAAGAATGAAAGAAAAGGAAACCGAAGGAACTCGATCGCAAATAGCTTCGTGGAAAATGAAGAAAAACTGCTGTCCTTTTCTTTCGGAGATCTCATTCTTGAAATAAAAGAACTCTGAGTAATACAAGGAAAGAAGTGCTACATCCACAGAGAAAGTGATGTTTGTGGAAGGCGGATGGCGCTCTTATCCAAAGGAGGGTAAACGACGATAAAGATGACAGCGTTTCGTAACTTTGCATGTGATGCCGTTTTATTAGGGCTCCTTTGGTTTAGAAAGTCTGAACGCGGAAGGCTTTAGTTTCTGGTGCATCACTTAGTAAATCATAAGAATAGTAATCAGAAGTTTTAATTTAGTTTAACTTATTCATGTTCCGGAAAACCCAATAAACGATTATGTCTAAAAAACTTCATACGGCTTGAATATTTTTCATGTGTACCTTATATCCGGAATTTTCGGGAATTCCTCATAGCATCTTCATTCGGGATGAACTTTTACATATGGGGTGAATTATACGAGATACCTGCACAAAACCATACAATCATGTTCGTTTGGTTTTAATACACATCTTATATATATTTCTATGGAGTGAATCAGTTCCCATAGCTTCCTTATTTGATCTCTGAATTTGAAAATGCCTGTAGTTTTCTTTCCAATAGGACGTGAGTATTCTTTTAATCCCTCAGGTATACGAAAAGATATGAACCAGCTCTTAAATGTTTGACCCTCTCCTGAACTTGCTATATTCCCATATATTAATATACACTTCCAAATTAGCAAATAATTATCTCGCTTAGTGTTAAATAAGAAGATGCATTCTAAGCCTTTGCAAGAATAATTTGCAGACAGTGTAGAAGGTCTATTTCAGTACTTCGAACCGGAGTCTTCCGCAGTCGAACAATACAAAGAAGTCACGGTAGTTGAAGTAATGTAGTCGCGAAAGAGGCAGTTCGGTAAGTTAACACACAATATGTCAAAGACCGAATTACAAAACGTCCCATATATAAAGGATTAAATGTGTAATCGTATAAATATAATAGAATAGTTTAAGCGTCTGTAATTAAAATTGGGTTGTTGCACTTCGTGATACTGATATGCGCTAACAATTCAGTTAATTATCAAGTACACATAGACGCTTTATCTCTTGCTTATTACCCAGTATTAATGTAAGTGATCTGTAATGGGATTATTTCGAGGCAGTATGTTTGCGGTTCCGAGTTCCAAAAATTAGATCTATCAAGACGATGGAGGAAATCCAAAAGATCGACCATATCGATGTACAATGAAAGGGTAAAATTTAAGTACCTTCTGAATCAAAAATTCTTGTTCCTCTTAAAGCATTGTTTGACGTTTATTGCATCACTGAAAACAATGCAGTATACCTAGAGTGCAAACATATCATTCAATTCCATTATCCAAGGCTCATTAACCTTCGATTTACTGATTCATTATAACTTGGCAAACGTTACAAAGTCCTGCGCCGTGGCGTAGCGGGCTAAGGCAGAATGCCTTGGTTTCTGGCCACGGAAAGCGATCCGGGTTTGATCCCAAGCATGAACCGCTATAGGACCGGGTATAGGACCGGTGCCCACTCAGCATCGTGAGGAAAGTGAGTATCTTACGCTAGGTAAGCGGCCCTGATCACGGAAACCAACATTCCGTCTGGGGGATGCCGAGATGCTGAGGTTTGATGATCGTCCACATCTGCCGTGCGTAAGTGGGCGTGAGGCCGGCAGTCGGGTTGGTAGGCCTTGGCCCTTTAAGGGCTGTCGCGCAATGGGTTATTTATTTATAACTGTTATAAAATATATTATTGAAAATAAATTATGTATAGTTCTAATGTATATTGTTTCTTATGCAGCAAGCTCTGTATTTCTTCTCAAAGATCACAAGGAATTATTTTTTTAACTTAACGTCTTCTAAAGTAGACATCGCGCGAGAACGAGATTGGTAAAAGGTTGCAAAATGAGTCTAATTCCCAAAGAAATTCGTTAATCAAAAGTGAAACTAACGTGATATCTTAGGCGATTTCGTCTATATTGCCAGCATTCGGGAGGTCCGGGTTCGATTCCCACGTTTCTTGGAGCTTTTCCGGGTCGCCAGCCGAATACCGAGTATGGTAATTACATATTACAATTTCCTGTCTCGCCATTTGATCTTCATTATAATTTCACATCATATCTGGTAGTCACTTTGCGGGTAGATTTGCCGGCAGGAGATAGGAGTTGCTTGGCAGAGTGATATGCTCCTGATAAAAATCTCCGGGCTAGCCTAGTGGGTCGTTTCAGGACTACAGAGGGCCACCACTCTCTTCTCTCGCCTCATCCTTCCTCCCGGGGATGTTCTACTTGGCGCATAGTTGCAATAGATCAAGACTGATAGCAGTGTCGAACACCCTCTGGACGATTCTATCCTATACTACCGTCATTCATTTTTCAGGATAAGGGAAGATTCCGCCAAAAGGGATGAGATGGATGACTAAACTATATCCACGCGGAAAAACCGGGTTTCAAGAAAAAATAAAATTCTGGCTAATTGTAAACATACGGATATGCATAGCTACAGAAATGGACCGGTTGATAAGTGTCTTTATTAAATAGTGCTGTGGGAGGTATCTAGGGGTGAAGAAATATTGCGAGGAACCCGACAATAGTACTGTTACATGTGTACGCATCATGCTCAAGTTTAGTGCTAGCGAACCGAATTTTACAACAGAGGTGAGCAGAAGCTAATTTTAGGCCGCCCACATAACGCAACCGTAAAAGTTAACAAGGAAGTAAGGCACTGCTGCGAACGATGGGTCGAATGAGTTAAGGTGGTGCAGGTCCTACATTGAGAGATATTATGTAATTATTATATCAGGCCTTTTAGTCATATAACAGTGTAAGGGAAAGGGTGTGATGCCTCTGCTTCTCTTTGCTTTTCTGTTCCTCTTTCTCCATGTAATTGGGCCTATAGTCATCTGAAACGATGATTTGATTTCGCAATGTACATTTGAGAACAGTATTCCCCACACTTTGCACTTCGGAACAACTCTAGGAGCAAGTATATTCTAGTGTTAAATAATGAATTATGTATATCTGCCTATTGTTACTCGTACATAATCTAGCCTATTCGCCAGGGACAAAGATTTCGCCCCACTTCCGGCTGCCGCCACAGACTGGAGCATAGGTAAGCAACGGAGTTTACGAAATCGCCAAAAAGACGTCGGAAATCCAACTTAATATTGAAGTGTCCAATTAATTAAATACTATAGTGGATCAGTTCGAATCAAGTCAAAATGGATACATTGTATTATGAAGTCATTCGGTCACAATATTCTGTGAGTTACAGTTTTGTAAGGAAGAGAAATATAAATGTCTAATTATTCAATAAATAATGTTATAAAAAGGAAAAGGTCAGCAACAGCAGTTGAGAAGAAGTGAACGAACTGTGCATAATATAATCAATGAGGCTCAAAATGCACAGCTTGTAGGGGAAAAAAACTTACAACAGATGGTAAATATTGACCACATCCAAAAATGTTGGAACTTAATTGATTCGAAAATATGTTGTGTGTCGAACTTTTCATGAGTTTTACGAACAGAGAACAGAAAATCCAACAGTACGTAGAGTCATGAATGCTGGAGTAGAAGGACACATTTGATATTGCAGGAAAAAAAACTATGTATCCTGTTACATACGCGATGCTGATGTTTTGATAGACTGTACCATATTTATGGCTTCTCTGATCTCTCTAAACCCAGCATGCTACACCAGAGGCGAAATGCAATTCGTCAGAAGGGTAATACTTCCTTTATAATTTCTTAAATCATCCTTTAATTATAAAAGTTTGAGAAGATATGTGCGTGTCTTTGTGTTATGAGCATAGCTCTAAATGGAAAGGTATGGTTTAATACATTAAGTATTACATATTTAATTTAATATTTAAGTTCAATGTCTTCCAGAGGGCTTTTCCAAACTACAGTATGCTTAAGATACCTCCATGACAAATCTCTCTTAGAAGTAGGTTGTCTATTTACTAAAATGAAACTATATCTTAGCATCTTCACGTCAGAGGTTTCAAGATTTTATACTCTGATTGGGATGTAACCCTTAGTCTATTATGTCTATGTGGAATTGAAGTCTATTCTCCGTTATGTGGATTTGTAGCTCTGATAACTTCATCAGTTACATTTGGACAGCTGCGGAACTTTGACTGGCAGACGTTATCTCATAAATACTATCTAGCAGTGCATTGCTTGTAGAGTTTGAAAGACATGTAGAGATGATTCGTGGGAAAAGAGCCAGATGCTAACACCCAGTCTGTTACATTAAAAATTGCTTCTACTACCTATACTTTCCAAACACTCGCAGCGGAAATATTATATCTGATAACCGATTGCTTACCTAAGTCCGTCGAAAGAGTATAAGATACAGAATTAATTAAGATAGCGATTGTTGGTTTACATGCCCGAAACAACCAAACAGATGTTATTTCAAAGCTTCAACACTTAAGGTACATATTCAATTATATACAAAAGAAAATTGCACACCTTCTGTATTGCACGAAGGCTTTGTTGTCTAGATCATGGAAAAATAATTTCTATGTTCACATTACATTTTGTCTAGAGAGACTGGTAAACTACAGTTCAATTTTATGTTTCAGAAGTATTACTAATTAAGAATTTAAATGTTAATCATATTAGTAGTCTACATTTTAAGGGTAAACCCAACCCCTCTTCCTGAGCTGTAAGTCATTTATTCTTTTCGCATGAATCATTAATCCTTTGTTATTAAACTGAAGCCCAAAATATGTGAGCTCGTTTCAAGGGGATAAATGAAATGGGTAAAAAGATGCTCAAATGAACCCAAAGAAAAGCTGATCCAGATAATTCACATTGGCCGATATTCGAACTCTGAACCTGTTATTTATGAGGAAGATCTGCTACCCGCTTACCAGAGCTGCCGCAATTTAGTCTTAAATATATCATCTGACTCCTATTAACCCTTTAATTATTAAGGGATGAGATGATACTCTCTGTGAGTGACAAATAATTTATGAACTTAATGGAGAAAAATTAGAATATAATTGACAAACTTATATTTTAAAGCATATAAACTTAACGATATGTAATAGAATATTAATAATGAATATTCACAACAGTGATATTAGGCATGAGCAACAGGTTTCTTGCTCATTGTTCATAACAAGCAGAAACCTTTTCTGCAACCCTTTTCTAATTTCATTTGTTCCTCTTCGTTCTAGTATCGGTCTAAGTAGCTCAGTTGGTTGAGCAATCCCAAGGTCGCGGGTTCAAATGCAGGTCAGACTGATGACTTTTAAGTGTGCTTAAGTCACAGCCCAAAGTCAGTGTATCTGCTGAAATGTAAAAGAACTCCTGTGAGACGATATTTGCGTCATACTGGCATCGCCGTAGTGCTCCATCATATATCAGTTGAAAGCGCAATTAGCAAACAATTTTTCAATTTTAATGAGGTTTTTGCCGACTTATTTGTTAATAAAGCTTCTTAGGATTATGATTTGGATTACTACGGAGCGTTTTCGGCTCCAAAAATCTATGGTTTATTTTACCTGAGTCTCAAGAGAGGCATCCCCAGGAAGAAGAATGAGGCGAAAGGAGACAGATCGGCCGAACAGAGTCACGACACCGCCGAGACACCCGCCGACAGTTTTAACCTGAAAGAGACCACCAGATGAGAGATGATGTAAAATGATAATGGAGATGCAACGGTGAGATAGGAAATTCGAGGGATCTATTTAATACATCCAGCATTCGCCACGTGACCGACAAAACCCCGGAGAAAGTCATGGGTCAGATATGATGGCAAAGGGAATCGAACCCGGCTTGTCGAATATGGGTTACAGGCAGAATTTATTTTATGTAAATTCCGCATTAAATTACGAATCCTCACTTTAAATTCTTACAATTGTGTTCCTCACTTTGTATTAGTCTCATTCTATGCCTCAAAATATCATCAATTCACAAACCATTTTAGTAAGTTTTTCTTTATTCTGTTATTTATTTGCGGCTCACTGATGGTCAAATTAAGTTCATAGGTATTGTTTTATTATAAAAATTATTTACAAATAAATGTATAACTAAACCGTAGAGCATGGTTTTGGTCCTATTTAGAGAACAGTTTAATGCTGTCATTACATTCGCCAAAGTATATAAGTTTCTAATACATTATAATTATCTGCGTATTGTTATAGATGACGTTGAAAAAGTTATGTAACAAATACCTATAAGCATAAGTTCGAAACTTGATTGTATACTGCTCTTCTATATGAATATTTAACAAAGTACACTCGCTATTTTTAATGCTGGTACCCGCGCGAATACTTTCATTTCTGCTTACCAATGTCAAATGCCATTAGGGGCACAGAGAATAGGCACAAAAATTAGTTGCTTGTATTTGAATCAATTGTTATGAATACACATATGAAGAATTCTTACCTTGTATTTAAAATTTACCACGTGATATGTAAAGTTTAGAAAAGGAGATAAAATCAGTAATTCTGAATATGCATACGAATAACAGAAGGAGAAATAGTGGCAGGAAAGAAGAATGGAAGGGAAAGGGAAACATTGGGCGATCGGTGGACAAAAGCATTCCTGATTATCCTTAAATGTGAGTAGAGTTTAGGCGTTAGTTGTGAGTGCCTGTATTACTATTCATACGAAGTATTCTGAGCATCGGTTAGTTTCTATGCAAAGTTCCTCATTCTTGCACAAAGAATTCACCTCATTTTAGTGCCATTATTTCATTAAGGAAGTAGTCATGTTAGTTGTAGGTATATTTGAAAAATTAAATAGATCTGCCGCAGCTTGTAGAACAAAGTTGCAATACGCTTCCTCTAGAGAATGGATTTTTTGGCATATATATATATATAAGGCTCCTAAACATACACACAGCGCTTATATAATATTCCATTGGACATAACACACTCCATTTGGCTACTTCCATGATTCTCTGAAGATGTTTTCAACTAGGAACAGCTTTCATACTACTCCTAACTCAAAAGAAACTGCATTCGAATGCGCACATTTCAAAAAAAAAGTACTACAAATATTATTTTGCCTCTTACGCAGCTGCCATTGGAGCTGTGCTTCACTCTTTAAAAGAGAGATAAGAAAGTCTGGAAAATTCCACTTGGTTATGATTTGAGAAAGTCATCAATGAAAACTTTTGGGATAAATTGATTAATGCTTGAGATTAATTCCTACAAATACAGGTTTACATCGAAAGGGAACTTTGCATACCACAAAATGCGTTGATCTATACGGTTACCAATCTAACGGAGAAAGGGATAAAGTGAAGGAATACAAAAGGATGTCTGCCGCTGACAGGCTACAAAGCAATGCAAAAATTCGCAAGCGTTCGCATCTCGAAGAGAAACTGCTCACAGCGATGTAGTGAGAGATAGGAAAACAGGGGGTGAGAGAAAGCGTTGAACAGACCCTAGGTGGGCCTAACGTCTTCTGTTATGAGCGGATGACGTTACCTTGTCACTTTACTCCACCTCCTTCATTTTATGCATAAAAGGTTTCTTCTTCACCCACTCATATGACATGTTAAGGGTTTTCGAGATCTCCAAATCCGTCATAGTTCCCGATTATAAGTTGTGAAGAAACTTAGTCATCTGCCTCAATCTTGAGCAGAGTCTTATCTCAGGGTATGCGTGGGTTTTTAGTAAGAGTAAGGATGACATCGGAATCTAAGTATGAAGAGTTTGAAAATATTTTTAAGTATTCACTTATATCGAGAAGCTGTGGATCAATGGGAACTCGTAGTTGAACCTTATACTACGAATCCAGAAATTCTCTTAATCACTTTCCTTTTTGCTAATGACTCCTTCCACTACAAGCTTCTAATGCGATTGCCACTTCAATTCTACATTACTGAAGTTTTCTGCCTTCCATCATAAACTCTCAATAAATTTTTAAGAAATATTCATCCATATTCCACGAATTCCAAACAAGCCTGGTGTACCTCATCTGGTGACTTTGGATAGTAACTTTGCTCTCACTAATGTAGCCTACCTAACTAGTTCTCCGAATCTGTTTGAAATCAGCCCTCGCTAATTACATTACTTAATGAAATCTTACCCCATGCCAGACTGTACTTATAATTCATTGCCAAACCTACAGTGTCTTCTTATTTCACACAAATGTACAGAATATTCACATTTAATTTTATTACAAATCTTAATTTAACATATCCATAATTTCTGTATCGGCTGAAGGGAAACACATACCCCGCTCTTTCACTGAGCAAATCTTAAAACGTTGTACACCAAGCACCCGGACTCTTACTGTTCCACCTTCGTGGTAAAAATGAAACCAGCACACTGGCCTTTCCGACCAAGGATAGCCCTGAAAAAGCTAAGGACTTTGTGGGTAGTCGAGAAAGTTAGGTCCCATAGATCCCGTTTTTTTTTTTGTAACGTACGTCCTCCAACGTTGTCATATATGACGGTGATGCTCAAATGAGTGCAGGGTCCATGGATTTTAGAGTTACTCGTCTTGAAGGATAAGGGAAATCCCCGGGAAAACCGTATCCAGGTAACTCACCCTGACCGAGATTCGAAATCGAGGCCTCTTGAACGTGAGGCAGGCATGCTACTACCACGCTACCGAGGCGCGCTATAGCTCCTGGATGAGAACGATACACGTTACCAAGAGTCTCCTCTTTGGGTTTGTAGAAACCTAGCCCTAATGTTGTAATACCTTCCTTTAAGACGACAGTAACCAAATGTTCAGTCCACTCCATGTTTCCTAAATGTTTTATCAGAACGACTGCTCGCTTGTTGACTATATGTAATGCTATTTGCCCATTTCTGTTGCTGAGGAAAGAAACCATGACCGAATTCAATTTGTTTCCTGCTTCCACAAATCAGTTCGATTAACTTTCTTCTCAAATAAAGGCAATATTACTATATGTAATGTACATGGGGCTGGCCCCGTAGCTCAGTAGGTAGAGCACCTGCCTACCGTGCTAGGGGTCCCAGGCTCGATTCCCAGCGGTGGGGGTGCGGACTTTTCTCCGACCAAGATAATTCCCCATCTTCCCCAGAGTCTGGAAGTATGAATGAGAGTGTGAATGTGTGCGTGATGTAATGATAAATAAAACCAAAGATAACGAGTTAACACCTTCAGTATGTTCCAAAGGAGAACGGCCGCCGACATGACCATAGCAGTTAAAGGTGGGGTATAAATGGAACAAGCAAAAAAAACAATGTACATGGTTGTAAAAACGAATTCCTTCACAACAGCAATAATGATGACGAAGATGTTAAATTGATTGTCTAGGTGCTAGTCGTATGTAATCGAAGATGGTTACATAATTATTTAAACAGTGCAATTCAGTTATTTTATTTGAAGAGTAAGCTTCAATGATTTCTTGCCTGAAAACCAGCATAAAATAATTCTGACACTGAGTTTAAATACAATTTTGAATAAATAATTAAGTGCGATTTTAATACAAATTGAGTTCTTATTTATGTTGCTTCGCTTAAATTACAAATTGTTTGACGTTAAAGTACGTATTATAACTACACTGGGCAACAAAAAGTATTTTTTGAATGTTTCGAGCAATTTATGTGACAATTCCTACTAATTTTGGGTTGAGAAAAACAAATAGGACAATGAAAAACTTTAAGTAGCTCTAGTTTCTAAGATATACACAAGGTGGAAGTATTACATATTAACGGACTGAGAGAAAAGGATACATTTTAATTACATACATGCTAACAGTGAAATTGCATTTGATTTTTTAAACTGGAAATTACATGCTAAGCGTTCTAAATTGCTGGAAAAATACTTCGCAGATAGTCGTGTCTGAAGAGAATCATGTGGTGGCCTATTGACTTCGTGGTCTTTTAGCTTGTCTCTTGTGATGGAGTTCCGCAGAATTCCTATACAACGACCAACAGTAATACGCAAGCATTACCTCATTCCAACTGCCCTGATATCTTTGTTCCATAACAGAAATGTCCTGATGGAGTCGCTCCCCATGTTCATCACTAACAGCTTCACAACTAGGAGGGAAAAAGTCTAGGTGGGAGTGGAGAGAATGGATCTTAAGGGACATGTTGCATCCAAGGTAATGGTATTTTTGCAGGAGCACTGTCACCAAATGCTTGTAGTTGTCATCTCTTTTGTTGCCTAAAAATCCCTTGAAGTTTTCCCAAGATTCCTTTTCTTTCCCCTCCAAAATTTGGTCAAATGTAGGATCCTTTAAAAGTTCTCTTATTTGTGGTCCGAAAAAATGCTTTCCTTAAATTTTGCATCACTTTAGTTCCAAAATATCTCTCTGATTGTGTTTTGATATTTGACAGGTGTGCCAACCCCCCCAAAAAAGTCCCCCAAATTTAAAACCTTCACTCTAAAAAAGAAAAAGAAATGTCGCTTTATCTTAAAACAAGAGCAAATCTATCTTTTTATGGTGATTTTTGAATTCAGCAGATGGAAATACATGTAAATTCACTATTTTTAAGCCCGTAACATTTTCGTTGTTGTCCAGTGTTGTTATTGGAATTATCTTACTAAAATAATTTATGAACCAAAATAAGTATCTTAATAAAATGTTTAAAATTTTCTGCTGAGATTATGTTGTCAATAGTATTCATCTTCCTTCTCTAATGTCTGTGGCATAATCCAATCATTGAAAGTCCATGAATACCAAATGCATTAATTGCATTAGTTAAACTGTAATAGTTTGTGTAGATTAAATAGGTATAATATTTTATTTTATTGAATAAAGTTCACTTCTAAATATATTTTAACTTGTGGTTGAGGGCTCGACAGTACAATCTGCAGATGGCAAGATAAGAGTGTGTGTAGGGCGCAAATATATCTTAGCTATTAATTGCTTTACGTGCTGTAAACAAACCGTAAAATTGCGATCCTGTTCTTAATAATTAAATAAGCGGATTATAATTATTGGTGCCAAATAAAATTAAACATTAATCAAAGCTTCGTGGGGGATCAGCCATTTTATACTGCATGGCCGAAAGCTCGACTTTTGTGAACTTTTCACGGCTGATCACTCATGAAGCACTGATTAATAATGCTCGTGTTGAAATCCTCAAGTCTTACAAAATGAAACATGTCTGAGGCATCTGATATTTTAGCAGGGACTTGGCTAAACCTTATGGCAATATACTGAGTTACCAGCAGACACATGCGGATCATATACCGAGTAGTTAAATTATAATCGAACCCACTCATGGCCTCTCTCTAATGCCCGAGACCCCCGGCAGTCGCTGGGGAACTTATCGTTGGCAGAGGTGGGCTAAAATCCTAACGTTATAGTAGAGCTGGAAATATTACTCTTCTACTCTCAAACAGGCAGCATATTTCTGTAAATATTTTCGCTCACTACCCGAAGAGTAGCATCAGGTATTCTTGTGATTACTTGCACAATCTATTCCCTAAGTACTGTAGTGTATGAGGATTATAACGTTACACTTTATCTTTTAAAGAACCTCATTAATAAAAGTCAGACTTGTTAGATCAGGAGAACTGGGATCCACAAACCAGCAACAATTACTCTGTCATCAAGTACTTGTTTTACTCCATTTAATAATACGGTAGCCGTATGCTTTGTTGCAAAATCCTGCTGGAACCAACCATGCGACTTCTCTTCTCTCAAGCGACGGAAAAATGGCATCAGAATTAACCTCTATTATCGCTCTGCAGTTATTTTCGTCAAAGAATATAGGCCTCAATATTCTTGTAGCACTCCACACTTCAATTTTCTGATTATACTTAGGTATTTCATCAAGTGTCACAGGTTTTCTTAACCCCAGTATTAACAGCTGTGTTCACGTTTCCAGTTTAATTAAAGCAAGATTCATCAGGAAAAAACAAACCTGCTTGTCAATGAAATCCTTTTATCGGATTGGAAAAACCAGCTACAGTAAATCACACACTTTAGCAGGATAAATTTACTTAAATGCTTGCACACGAGTATAGCGATAGGACTTCAGTTTCAGTAGACGTTTATGGTTCCAATCTTCATACATTATAGGAACATAGAGAATACACTGTGCAAGAAATCACAAGAAAAACTGCTGCTGAGCTCCGGAGAGTGAGCGAGAATTTACACGAGATATGCTGCTTGTCAGAGAGTAGGTTAACTTTTCCAGCATGTATGTGGACGTGCGTTGTCGTGAAGAAACACAACATCTCTTGACAGCATTCCTCAGCGCTTATTCTGTATTACGCGGCACAATTTCCTTCGTGCCTCGTAATAAACATCTGCTTTCAATGTTTCACCACGCCGTAAGAAATCAATGAGTAAGATGCCTTTCCTACCCCAGTACACTCTGACGTTACTAGAGGAACCTCGGGCCGAGCATTCGAGCCCCTCCCTAATGGGGAGTTGTTCGGACTGGGTAGGACTCGAGGGTGCAGTGGTTCCCGATACCCGTGGGAGATTGGGTATGTCTCCGGACGGGGTTGAGGGAAGCCATTAATTTTCCGCGTACTAGCCAGCATAGCTAGTAGGTGTGCTAGATCACCAGGAGGCCCTACCGAAGTTGTTCGGTAGCCTTCCTATTTTGGTGTTGGCGCGCGTAAGTGGCGTATCCACTTCCATCCCGTCTTGAGTCCACAGGACCAGATGGGGGGCTTGGTAAAATATAAGGCGTTGAACTACGGAAAGCCCGCTGCGGGCGCTGCGGACCCTTAGCACTCGTGGTACCTCTGACGTTACTAGAGGAACCTCGGGCCGAAAATGCCGAGCCCCTCCCGTAGGAGTTGTTCGGATTGGGCTGGACTCGAGGGGGCAGTGTGTTCCCGAAACCCGTGGGAATCGGGTACGTCTTCGGACGGGGTTGAGGGAAGCCATTAAGTCTCCCGGGTACCAGCCTGCAAAGCTAGTAGAAGGTGTGCTAGATCACCAGGCGGCCCAACGTAGGTTTTTCGGTAGTCTTCACCTTGAGTGTTGACGCGCGTAAGTGGCGTATCCACTTCCATCCCGTCTTGACGTTGTGCTCACCGGGGGGGCTTTTTAGACTCCAGATATTGCCCTATGGAAAGAGCCCCGGGGTATCCATCGCTCCCGGGTAGAAGGAGGCCCGGGTCCTTGGTCCTACGGGTCCAGGACTAATGGGTGTAGATCCTCTGACTTTAACTAACTACGGAAAGCCCCACGTTGGCGCCGGGTGCCCTTTTGGGACAGCTCGGTAACTCCCTGGTCCAAGGAGGCCCGGGTCCTTGTACTCCGGGTCCAGGACTAATGGAAGTAGAACCTCTGGCGTTAATGTCCCAGGACACTGTACACATCATTTTTCGCGGTGTCAAGATTTGTTTCGGCTTAACCTTTGCTGGGGATGAGGTGTGCCCCATTGTGTGTGTGTCCATTGATTGACGCTTACTTTCAGGGGTGCCATAAGAAACCCAAGTGTCATCTCCTGTCACTATCTGTGTCAGAAATTCTTTGCCACCTTCATCATAACGGGTCAATAACTGAAGTGCACTGTCCAAGTGTTTTGTTTTGAGTTGCTCAGTAAGAATCTTTGGCACCTAACGTGAGCAAAGTTTACGAAATTTCAGTTTTTCGGTAACAATTTCATAAACTAGTGATCGTGAGATTTGCGGAAATCCCATAGCGAGAGCACTATTTGTAAAGCTGCGGTTTTCATGGATCTTGTCATCAATCTTGTGAGCCAGTTCTTCTGTAACCAAAGATGGACGCCCACTTCGTTCTTCATTGTGCACTTCACTACATCCTTCATTGAACTGTCGAACCCATCTTCGCACCAATTTATCACTCATCGCATTTTGTCCGTAAACATCGCAAATTTGCCGATAAAGTTCAATTGGTTTCACTTTCCTAGCATTCGGAAAACGAATCATAGATCTGATTTCACAAGCGGCGGGATTTGCAATCAACACTGACATTGTAATCAACCACAACTAAGCCTACGTGGCTAACAGCGATCTCAAAATGACGCACGTTTCTTCTCCTTGATACAGAGCCTCTACCGCGCATGTGCGGAACTGCGGTCGTAGTGCTGCAGCGGAGATAAATTGGAACAGAACTTACTTTCTGGACGCCCTTTGTATAAGGTAAGAATTCAAGTCCGCGTCTGCCAGCGAATTTCCCCTACGACTGCCAGTCGTTTCACGCATTAGAGAGAAGCCGTGAATGGGTTCCTATGTTAATTTAGCTACCGTGTATTATAATGTGTAAAGCACTTAAAATTTTTTCTGTAATTTTATGTCATTGACAGTAGTTACCCATAGACTAAAGAACTATTATATGATTCAAATGGGAGGAGTTCTCGCTTGTAGCGAATCAGATACGTTAGCGCATTCGGTATTGCCACCTCGTTATCCCCTTTCTTTTTATATTTTCCTCTCTCTCTCTCTCTCTCGCATACCTGCGAGTCTACTTGGTGATAGACGTAAGGGAATGCAAACTGAATTTTCCAAAGTTTTATAATAATGCAGTTTTCAAATAACAATCACAAATGGATATTCAAATACCATGCATATGCTTTAAAATCAATTATAGTTTATGAATTACTTATTTTTCTAATCCAATGAAAATTTTAGCGGTGCATTCATATACCTGAGAATGTTACTTACGGAGATAATTCGTATTGGCATTGTATTCATCGTCTGAGTACAGCAAATTTATGATAATAGGTTCCAAAACCTCGTCATGTTCTATTTCTTTCCAAAAGTCGCCTTCTTGCAGTTTTTACAGTCTTGATGTGTTCCTTGTCAATTTCTTCGTGTATAAGTCGTTCAACGTCAGTCAGTTTAAAAATATTATATCTGTTTGCAACATAATTAAAGTCCAGAGTAACTCAGTTGTGTTGTTCTGGCAGTAGTAATGGGGAAGGTGGATCGTGTCTCATTGATAAAGCTGATACACTTATTCATGGTTTTCAAACGGAGGAGTAACTGAATAATATTGCCTTGAACTCTCTAGAGCAAATATAGATTACAAACTATTCATAAACAGATATGTGACCAGACACGTTCTGTCAGACCAGCTGGAAGTGTGTTGTTTCTTCTCATCGAATTTAAAAAAAAAAACACCTTGGTTTATTCCAATGACATATTTATTTTATCACGTCATGCCAAATGTTTACGTTTTAGTTCTGAGTAATTTCTAAACTACGTTCGCGCATACATGCCAAACAATAATGATGTTCATTACAGTGCTTACGTCGTGGTGCATTGTTAAGATCTAATAGGCTTTATCTATTAGTATTAGGAAAACTATTTGAAAGATAGATATGGGTTATTTACGATTATTTTAAATACATTACTCTCTCCTTCCTCATCGATCAGTTTTTGCAAAATCTGAATTTTTATCTTAGTGCAAATAATATTTATTAGATGGATTGGTTTAACGCTCGTCACACACCATATAAGAGGAATGCAATACATACCGCAGGACTCCAATTGGTTGCTCAGCTAGTAGTGCTCAAAGATAAATATCATCCTATTTCAAACGCATAATAGCATAATATTTTGTACCAACCTAAACCATAACAGTGAAATAGCACAAATGTGTTTTGACAAGGAGATTTGATCAGCTCTGTGTTTGCAGCGAAAATTTCTATAATATCACTATTATTTATCTTTAATTGCACATTTTGCAACTGAATTTCATATATTTTTATTATACTATTAATATATAAATTCGGAATTTGTGTACATTGTTACCTCACCTATTCTTAGGGATCAGGACCATTTTCAGGGTAAACCTAATTGCCAAATCAAAGGTGATATGCAAAGAAAATGTAAGATTTTCTTCAAGGTATATTCCTTGCACGCGCTACACACTATTATATACCGGTGCAATCCTGTAATATGAGAAAAAAACCAAAGATGAGCAAATGAGTGAGATGGCAGTGTATAAATCACTCCAGCGTTTATCTCTCAGCATGGAAAAGCTGCGAACGAAAGCTGACTGCGAGGTCAGAGGGAAAGGAACCCAAAAGCTCCAAATTACGAGCCTTAGAGCAATCACCCGACACCTGCTCTGTGCTACTTTCCCTCGCTTACAAAAGTTATTTCTTATACTTTAACATCTCGAAATGTATGAATCCCGTGGGCAACATAATGTACGTGAGTGTGCAAAGTTAAATTACAACGTCAGCTTTCATCTTTATTCTTCTTTGGTCTTTGACCACTCACTTTTACCTAAAGGCAGGAAGTGATTTTTTTTTTTTTTTCCTTCGAGATTTTCTCCTTTAAATGGACTGCTTTCAGCACGGCTAACGAGTTCCTTCTACCGACCTGTTGGACCATAGGAGGCATTTTATTCTCCCCAACCACTCATATCTCGGAGCGATCCCACATTTCAGCAGTAACATCCCCACAAGATAACACATTAAAGGTGAAGTGTTAAGGAGCAAATGTGCTCCAAAGAAAAGGCTACACACATTGCACAATCACCCTTGAAAATAAGATTTTTAAGGTGTTTTCTTAGAATTATGGATTTATCGCTCTTTGTGGCTGAGATGATCTCTAGTTCAGATCCGGGCAATGAATTTTAACTGCCCATAACCCATGGCATGTATTTCTTGGTATGTAAAAGGACTTTCGCAGAACAAAACTCTTGCGCACTCTTCCGACATTGTGGCAATTGACAGCATCGTTAGCAAGCAAAATAATGTTTATAATTTTTCCAATGAAATGGTTAATTCATTTTGTTATATAAGCCCTATAGGATAACTTTGAGAAAGAAAACCATTGAAAATAGTGGACTTTCTTAGTTCAAGATTGGCTTTAACATATTTTTAGGGTCAAAACTCGGATAAAGTACACCAAGAGTTAAACCAAAATACTGTTGCGTATAACGTCTAAACAAGATTTCGGAAATATTTTAATTATTGGAGGTTCACAATTCATTTCGTGGTAAGCCCCAGGCTTTGGCAGTAATTAACAAGTTGGGACAGGTTGGATGACTCAGTGATCAGAGTAAGCAGTGCTATTGACCTGCCAGCTCATATGTGTTCTGTTAAATCGACAGAAAAATTAAGAAGAGTCATTCTTGGGTTGCACAAGATTGAACCATAGGACGTAAACCCTCTTTGAAGAACCGCTGAGTCGTTAATGGCAGACACTTTGGAAGCCAGTTCTATTTAAACGATTTCAGCCAGAAAGGAAGGGTTAGTCAGATCGTGGTTAGTTAGTCAGTCATCGGTTAATCAGTTAGTTGGTTAAATCATTGGATGCTGCTACTTTAGTCTCATCATGGGATTTGTGAATACTTCTACAAAACCCAGGTGTCGATTAGGTTTGTAAGTCCTTCACCCCCTTACAATCCTGGTTTGCAGCAATGCTCTACACCTTCCCTTGCAGTCACAGATACCATATTTGGTGATTATTTTATTGTATATGTCGGGCTTGAAAGCAAAAATGGTATAGGCATTTTATTTTTACACACATAATGCATTTCATTCTTCACCTTTTAGTAACGGTAGATTGAACCTCATTCTCGACCTTAATTCAATTTCATAAATATGCAAACATAAGTAAAACAACAAACATTCCTTTTTTCTATCTCTAAGTTACTAAAACCACACTTTCAATACTAATAAGATACCAAGCATCCATTTTTACTCACATCTTGCTTATTTGTAGTTATGGTAATAGTTAAATCAACCATTGTATTACATCCAAACTCTCGACATATGGATTTCAAAACCAAATAATCTTTTAAATCGCACTTCTCAAAACTAGCGTTTAGAAAGGCAACTTCATACATACGTACATACGTCACCCTCAACTTAAAACTACCATAAATTTTAATGGCTGCACTTCATTCAAAGTGCATTTAGAGGTGATGAGCAATGGTTCAATGAAAATGAATCCACTCAAAGTAACTATTTGAATGCATATGTATTTCTTTCAAAATTTTAAATTTTGAGCACAGCTTAGGATGGTAGCATTACAATTAAACTGAGTTTAGTCACTTTAAATAGACCCTTGTGTTACCTCCTTTTTAATGCTAGTTATATAGGATAACAATAAAAATGGATCATAAATTATACTATGGAACAAAATAGAAGTTTTGTAGATTTCAAGGTAATTTGAACCAGCATTTGGTTACATAAATCTCTATTGCAAAACTGTTAACTCTAAAACTGCGAATTTGGGGTATTTGTGTGCTATCAGTTTCCAGAACTTTCTCTGTCATTACAGAAATACATTTATTGATTTCTCTTTATTGTACGTAAAACAATATTTAATTATACAAAATATAGTTTCAGCTAAAATTGCTCTACTAAATTCACCGTAAATACTTAATTTTGAAGTCCTTGTATGTGTATCTATAAGCAAAATAGTTAAACCAAATGGATGAAAACCAAACTTGTATATAAGTTCAGTATTTCATGAGGATGTGAAACGATTTTCACCGAAATTTCACTTGCTTCGTTGGTACCTCACAAATTGACTGAAACAGTATAGAATATTAAGGCAATCCTTAGGTCGAACAGTACATACAGCATTCAGCTTTTAAACAGTTTACGATGAGCTGTTTCCTCTGTATCTATAAAGAAATGTATAGTGTAGCTGTTACTGAAAATTTTACCTGGATTAAAATCAGACCGACAGGGAAAAATAATTCGTATGGATAATTTGTTTGCAATCATAAGTATTAAATTATAGTATTGTGGCGAATCTGAAATCGCGATAGCGCGGCTTGTGCACATAAAGGAACTGATAAACATACCACGGAGATAAAGGTCTACCGAAACAGATAAAGTGAGATAAATGGAAAATTATAGTGCCATATTGATTGATAGCGAACATTCGGTTTCTTGTTTGTTTTAGAACGCTCTAGAATTATCAGTCGAGGTATAAATATAAGCGATCGCGACAGGCCAGTAGTAATCGTAAACGGAATTGTAACGAGAGTTGTTGTTGTATACGGAATCGAAGAAGAGAGTATAATCAGAACTGAGTATCGTGTGCCTGCAATTCTGTTTAGAAAGTGAAAGCTTTTGTTTGTGGTCAAAGACCTAGGAATATTGCATTTGTGTATGTTACGTAATTCTGCTGCTGTAAGGTTTGACCAAGGTGTGGTTCTACGGAAATAGATAACAATTTAAATTTCTGCAACTTGGACTTACAACTCTACGAACCCACAAAGTCACAGTATTTTCATATATAGTACGTTTGTACTACAAGTCCTGAAATACGAACTTGCGTGTTGGATTGTGCTGGGTATTGTGTAGTTCTACCCTCTCCGCTGTAGACTTTTTGAAATTAATTCCAGATTCTTTACAAGGAAGCTGTTGTTTTACTGTTTCTCTGCTGTTTCCCGTCTACCATTTCCCTCCAAATCCCCGTATTACTGACGCACATTACCTACCTACCTTTACAATCACACAAACCTCTACTTCTCTCTTCAAGAAGAGGATTCACAGCTTATCATAGCTTTGTTTTTATCCTTGTGAAGAGGCTTTGAATGTTTTCCACCGATGCAGAATTTCCCTTTTTTGTGAAGGGCGACAGCTGTTTGTTATTTTAAATTTGCTCAAGGAGCAGTGACACGCACCATCTGGTAATTAGACTATTAAAAGAACATTTTTGCAGAATGTGACTACACATTGTGAGGCCAAAGGTTCCACTAACATATAATCAGTAGTACCTAGTTTGATAAAGCGGCTTTTGCCTTTGGAAAAGTTACTTGTTACTTGTTAATATTCAGGCTTTTAGTGTTTCAAGTTTTCATCATAAACACATATTTGCGCAATAATATTTCGTTAACTCTAGGGAGGACGTGGAATTATCCTGTTTAATTAAAATTCCCGTTCATTAATTGTAAAGTGAAGTTGAGACCTTTGGATTTGAAGTCAACACGCTGACAGAATGCAGACAAAATCGTGATTCTACGTATATGGCGAATGTCTACTGTGTCACATTGGTTTAGAAAGTTTGTACTCCTTTTCCATGGAATTTAGCAATATCGTTCTATGTTTGAGGGTAACCTTCAACTTTATCTTGAACCCAATAATTGCTGTTTAACTTTGAAACAAAAGACTGTGGACTTCCAGGTAAAATTAAGGCACCGTGAAGCATAGTGAAGGATCACACGTAGTTTGGGGATGCTTCAGCATAACAAGTAACGGCAGTATCCATATTATTGTAGAATAATAGCTCACAAATTATGTGGGTATTCGGAAGCGAGATTTCAGTACCGTTATGAAGAAAATGGTCTTCCAAAAAGACTGCATGTTTATGGTCGAAAGCATACTACACTTAATTCACGACTGTGGTTGTTATATAAAGAGGAGAACAATTTTCAGCAACCAAGCAAAAAACACGGCTCTTGTTGTACCATAAAACAATACCAAACAAACATGTTAAAAACTGGCGCTCCAATTTTTTATAAGAAGTTTGAGGGTATAGTAAGATAAAGAATACCCCAAGCAATACTGATAGCCAACCTTTTTGTATTAATGTGCTCTAATTTGGAATGTATGATTACTCTTTGTGCCTTAGAAATGTGCCAATTAACATAATTTTTAATAAGTGACATTTTTATAACTTACGTTGGTTTTCGTAGTGAAAATAAAATAATTACTTAACCTGCCGTCTGACGATCCAATGAATGTTGCTATATTCTTTAAATATTCTTCAGATTACCGATTTTATTTAGTGACATATTGGTGCACGAATACTTCATTATAATACTTCATAATGCTTCATAGTGCATCATTCCAGTTTATGGATTTTCAAATTTCATCGGCATTTGACCATGTTATTGTATTCTATCTATGAAGAATGAGTTAAGTCACTGGAATATTCCGTTGTAGGGAGCACATGTAAGGTAGGATAGAAGAGTTCTGCCAGAGATTTGTTCAATCATGTCAAGTTAGTTCTGCAAGGCATCACCTAATATGAGATGAGTCAAGTTATAACATCTCTTACGTTTTTTCATGAGTGGGACCATATAGGAAGTTCTGTCTTTTTAAATACACGTGAACTCTTTGTGAATGAGTGATAGAGATGGCAGTACTGTACAGTGCATCTAGTGGCAGGAACGGAGCTAGGACTGTTTTTGATACTTAAAATGGCAACATTTTCATAGCAAGATCAGCGTGTAATCATTCGTTTTCTCCACGTTCGTGGTGTAACATCTATTGAAATTCATCACCAGTTGAATGAGGCATGTAGTGATGGTACCATGGATGTGTCTAATGTGCGTTCCTGGGTGTGACAGTTCAATGAAGGCAGAACATCGTGTCATAACAAACCAAGACAGTCACGGCCTCGCACCAGCCGGTCTGACACATGATCCAGCGAGTGGAGAACTTTCTTTTGGATGATCGTGATTTGCGCCTCTTCAGATCTTCATGCAGGACTGTGTACACAGACCCCACGGGAATGCCAGCTTTGGAGAGGATGTCTGCAACTGTCTTGGTTTGTTGTCACACGATGCTCCGTCTTCATTGAACTGTCGCACCCAGGAACGCACATTAGACACATTCATGCTACCATCACCTCATGCCTAACTCAACTGGCAATGAATTTCAATAGATGTCACACCACGAAAATGGAAAAAAACGAATGTTTACACGCTGTTCTTGCAATGAAATGGTCGCCATTTTAAGTATCAAAATCAGTCCATACTCTTGTCGCTGTCAGTGCATTTCTATTCCCTCTACAGTGCTGCCATCTTTGTCACACATTCACACGGAGTTCACCTGTATTTTAAAAGGATCTGGTCCCAGTCCTGAAAAACATATAGGAGGTGTTATAACTTTAACACACCTCGTATGACCTTTATTGTAATACCGCTATTATTATCGGCAACAGTTTTTTTTAAAGAGTGGTGTGGAGTTTGATAAGTAATTGTAGTAAATATCTTTGTGTCTTTCGGTTTAAGTGAAGTGTTGGATTTTTGGTCAGCGGGAAGAAACCTTTACTTTAGGATCTAAGGGACGCATAGCAACTTAGTCTTCTAATTTTTATTACGGAAACTGTTATTAAAAGCGATAAAGTTTTGATACGTCAGAGATTAAAAGATTAAATTCTTCGACAGTTACAGTTTCTCAAGCTAATTTTCAGAAACAACTAAATTATTTATCCTTAAACATTTAAAACTCGCTGTAAATAGCTCAGGTATTCGCCCTCATCAAATGATACAGCCAGCTTAATGTAATTGTCCAGTTTTACAGGAACATCCTGGGAGAAAATTCTTATAGTTCACACCTGAAGCAGCTGGCAAAAGATTTATCGATAAAAAGGTTTTCGGTAAAGGCGAGCAAAATGATGAACACCAGGAAACTTCGATTTCATTTGGCACGTTAGACTATATTGCGTTACAGGTAAAGTTGTTGATTTATTCCAGCTAACGGCTGCTTCCTTAGCCAACACGCAAGACTTCCTGCCCTTATGTGAAGGGAGCTGTCCAACCCTCCCTGCCATAGTGAGCTGAGTACGGCTCCAACCTTGCTTGACATAAAGTCAAACAAAACAGGAGATAGTGAAGCTCCAACATGTCTAACACAATAATGTAGTAGCTACAGAAATTTCTATTTTGTAATACTTGTTAAAACCATTTACGATGTTGTGAAATAATTATCCTACAATTTTACAACGTTCATCTCTTTTCATTTCACCATATGTTGTTTACGTCTTACATGAAAATCTACTTTTGTAACAAATTTTCGACATTTTTAAAACATTTATTTCGCGTTAGATTTATATGTTAATTCTAAAGTTTTTGTGTGTTCTTATAACTTCCAATCCTTTTTGGATTAAATTTCCTTTAAGAGGATGACATTGCAGGGGATATAAAAAGATACCTCTTAGATAGTATGATCACGTTTTATGAGAGTGTATTATAAAATTAGCAGTGCAGCCTCCTCAATTAATGGCAGAAAGCATTTGTAAATAGATACTTATGACGAAATCGTTTGAGTACTTTGTTCGAAGCAAAATGTTGAATGATTATATGTACAACGATATGGTAATGACGCTCATTTTCTTCTCTGGCAACAAGCCAGGTGAACAGACGATTAGAATTCGACGTTTCGGAAGTGTGCATTGCTCCCATCATCAGGATATTTAATGAATTTTATAACCACAAATTAAACACTGGATATAACACAAATATAAACAAAGACAAAACACTATCAAAATTCGCATTACTGAACAAAAGACTGTTTTCAGTAAATTAAATTCCAGGCCAGAAGTTGACGTGAGTATAGAAAATTAATTGGACCAAAGAAACACAACCACTTAACTTGATAATCATACAGCATTGATCTTTGCTTCGACGGATTTCCATTTTAAGGCCAGTTTCCAAGAGGAACTGAACTGCATCACGATTAAGCGTGATCCTTTCAGAGGAAATGGCCAAAGCCTCGTTAATTCTTGGCTACCTCGAATATGACATTGAAGCCTCGATCACCAAAGCTAGGAAAGGGAAACCTGTGATACAGCAAGCATCAGATAAGCCTACCGCTACAGCCTGCATCCCGTTTACCGGCAATCTATCCGACAGAATCAGCAGAGTTCTCACCAAATACATCAGGACCATCCACGAGCCACCTCCGAAGATTAAACATCTGTTGAGACCGCTGAAAGACAACCTGGACTTCCAAGGTCCGGGAGTCTACCGCATTCCCTGTGAATGTGGGACACCTTATATAGGACAAACCCGAAGGACCATCGCTGCCAGACGTCTGGGCTGGAAGAGCATTTGTTTTGACAACGAACATAGAGCAAATTTTCGGGAGACGGCCATCTTGGACAACATAAATTATAGTGATGAATGTTGTTACATAAAACAATGTCAACTGACAAAGATTTAAACGCTTACAATTATTTAAAGCTTCTTGAAAATTGTCGAAACATTTTGTTCATGTTGTTAGCTGAAATAATCCCAATAAAAGTTTGTGTAGAACTAAAATCCCTATTTATTATCTTCCAGTAAACGTGCATTATGCAAATAAAGTCCAATAATAGGATATATTAGATATTGTCGTTTCATAAGGCGATACATGAAAACAAAACAGTTGGTTGTTTACCACCAGTTTAGAAACGATAAACAGATATTCCAATTCTGCCTCTAAATTCCACTCTAGCATGAATTGTAGTCTTGGGTGGCATTCAGAAAAATTGTCTACATCGATAGAGCAATTGGCGGTGAAACGAAGCGGCACAAAGATATTACTCCGACAGCATCTGTTATTGGAGGGAATGATCGTAACTTTGTGATCCACACAATAGCGTTTTCTAAATATAAAACAGTATCGGTTTATCTTTTGTGATCTGCATAGTGTTCTGTTTTATATTTGATAGCTTCAATGCTGGAAAGTTGCATTTTGTGGTCACACACAGTGACGTTAGTTGTAACATTTGGTTACTTTATTAAACACATGAGGTCTTTCGCCCACAGAGTCAAACAAAGTCTTTGTCTTGAAGAATGGCGTGGAAACTCATTTTTCTTTTCAACTATTGGGACATTTATGATTGTGGATGGCTTGTTTTTTTTTAAGGAAGCAACGACGAATACTAACCTGAGAATCTCGTAAATAAATTATATATATGCTTGTTAAAATTGCAACACCATAAAGGAATTCCTCGAATTAATTCAAGCTTAGTGGATCTAAAGATGAGTGTGCAAACAATAAATAATTAGGATTTTACAGGGATGCCGTACGCAACGGCGGAGCACTGCCCTGTTGTGTTATCCGATGTTAACTGCGAGGTTCTACTCCAATCTGTCCAGGACCCGTTGTTGCAAAGACCCTGGCCTTTTTCAACCCGGGAGTATAAACTCCGGGGCTCTTTCCATAGGGAAATATCTGGAATCTAAAAAGCCCACCCCCACATCGGCTAAAAGGTCAAGACGGGTGGAGATGGATACGCCACTTACGCACGTCAACCCCGCAGGGAGGACTACCGAAAACCTCGGTGGGGCCGTCTGGTGATGTAGTACACCGTTTACTAACTCTACAGGCTAGTACCCGGGAATTATTAGGCAACCCTCTACCCCCTCCTGGCGGCCGTAGCCTGGCCAGGGATACCCAATTGGCCGTGAGTGTCGGGAGCACACTGTCCCCTCGATTCCAACCCAATCCGAACAGTCTCCCGATGGGAGGGGCTCGAATGTTCGGCCCGAGGTTTCTCTAGTAACGTGAGATGTATCACGAGTGCTAAGGATCCGCAACGCCCGCACTACGGCAGCTGAAGGGGACGGATCCGCTCCCCTACGGAATGTGTTATCCGACAAAGTGTCTGTGTTGTATGAAGTGTAGTCAGTGTAGATCTGCCAAAAAAAGTGGGAACAGTATGCGTCGTCGATATCAAAGGAATCCATATCATGTGCAATTTCGACCAAGGCAGAATGGCACGTCTCCAGGAATTTGGTTTTTCATTTCTTGATATTTCGGCTCGTACAAGACATAAATGATACAGCAAGGGATGGCCTTCATCTTCTCCATAGATCATTACAGCAGAGCTTCATCTACTGTGTTGGCTTGACACTGAGCTGATACAATTCATGTGAATTGGTCTGCATCGATATTTCATCAACGTCTACTGGAAGTTGGACTGTTTGTATACATGCCATTCCGCCGACATCTACTGTACAAAAGCCACAAGCACCTACAATTGCATTGGGCACCTGTAGAGAATCTCTTGTTTGCGCAATGTCAAAAGGACGAGATCCTCTTCCTCATAACCCAAAGTGACGACCGTATACGTGACCGACGCTACCATGGTGAGTGCTACCTGTACGCCTGCATTCTTGAACGCTATTAGGTGAAATCTGAAGAGCAACCGTACCCGATGGAGGCTGTAAAGCTCGAGTAACTCCCATTGCTTCAGAAATCTTCACAGGTGACACTTCACCAGAAAAATGCCCAATCACATATTATGAAAATGAACAAGGTCTTCTTCAAAGAGCGACGTATTCCATTGCTTCCTTGGCTTGCACGATTACCTGACATGTTGCCCATCGAACAAGTCTGGGATAAGGTTGGTCGGCAACTTGTTCGTCACAGACCTCCGTAATCAGTATTACGGCTATGTGGGTTCCCATAAAATCGCCTGGAGGGAGATCCCCCAGAAACAATTCAAAAACTCTTTTATGTCATGCCACGGCCTAAGCCAGTTCTAATAGCAACGAGTGTAGGCATATATCACAAAGATATACAGAGATCATGTACAATTTCAAAAATTAATCATTTGTTTACTGTTTTGTACCCAATATGTGGTATTACGCAAACTCATGCAGTCATGCATTTCCATCTTGGTGTTGCAAATACTACACACAGCTATGTATTAATATTTGAATGCATTTAGCTGCTAATTTGAGGGTAATTTCGTTAAGGGTCACTAAATTTGATTGGTAGTCTAAATTAAAAGAAAACCAAGAGATACAACAAGTAATTTTAACCTCAAACTCTCTCAATGACATCCATGAAACAATTGTAATGATTGGACTCCGCACTTATAAGTGGCTCATAGTTCTGTTTAATTTCCATACTGAAATTAATTACTTCGCGGATTTAAACCATAGCATGCCGGGTGAGATGACTCAGGCTTTCGTCTGCGGCCCCCATTAAGGAGGACCAATTTCGCTTCCGTGGCTGACCAACCTGTCGAATGGGTTTTTCGGGGTTTTCCCATGCTGCTAGGCGAATACTGGGTAGGTTATTATATCCTTCAAATTTTCTGTCCCTCCATTTCATCTCCATTATTATTTCATATTATCTCTCATCTGGTGGTTTCTTTCAGAGTAGAAATGTCGGCGGGAGTCTTGGCGCTGCAATGCGCGGTTATATGCTCTGAGGAAAACGTTTTACCCTCCGGCGGATGGCCTCGCTCTCCAAGTCCACCTAATTAAAAAACGCGGCAGGCGGGATGTCGACTGTGCAAGTATTCCTGAAGTATTCTGCTCTGGAAGGGGGCCTTGGTTGCCAAACCGGACTTGTGACTGTTTTGGGGCCAAGGCAGGTGGAATGATCATTGCCCTAAACCCATCGCCAGAGGGTATCTATCTGGTAAAGTGTAGGGACCTCGGTCTTTGCACTGTAGTGATTCCATAGTGTTGGCCGCCCTCTATCTCCTCTCATCTCTTCCTCCGTTTTGGGGTTCCCCACTTGGGGCGTAGCTATAAAAGATCAGTCTGGTCGAGGTACAGAATCCCCTCCATAGCATTTATCTTTGATTTTTGACAACCTGTGTTTTGATCATGCATAAATTATGCAGCTTACCAAAATTTGACGGTAAATTGCTAAAACGAAATGATAATGTTTTCGGAAAATATTACTGTTCGACTTAAAAAGAAATGGTAGATGGTTTAAACATCCTTATTTAGTACACATTAAATTAATTATATATTTTTGCTGCATTTAGATGTTTGGTTATTCAATTTTTATCAGTGTGTATAACATTGGTTATTCAATTTTTTATCAGTTTGTATAACATTACTACAGAAGCAAAAGAAAAATAACACAGTAAGTGCTATATAGACCTCGCATTTCAAATAATATTCATTTCGTTCACGACAAACTTAATGATCAGGCTACCACTGCTTTGACTAATTTTTATTTGACTGCTGAAAGAAGAAATTGCTATAAATCCAAGTTTGAAAAACTCTGCCCTCGTGAAAGAATTTGTGTAGGTTGGTAAAGATACAGTGTAGTTTGGAAATTAAACTTTTATACAAAGTATACCAAAATTTTCGAAATTCATATCATGGAAAGCAGTGCATGCTATGAACTGAGAATAAATAAGTCCTTCTTGTAATTAATCATGTTTTAAATATGATGATAAAAGTGAAGGCACTTAAGCAATGAGGCGAATGAGGATGTTAATCTAATAATTAATTTGAGAACTTCCATATACACATTTGCGAAATAGATCACAGCTACTTCATGCTGATTGCCTTTTTAAAGCATGAAACATAAAATATAATGAAATACTGTGCTCCCCATAATGGAGGATCTAGACAATACCAGCTACGGGAATTGTTGAGAAACAACAAAGATAAAAGCAAAGCAATTTTGACATCCTCGCGGCCATTCTTTCTCGTTCAGACCTTAGTTTCCCCACATTTTTGCTCTTTCCCGCTGTGTAGGAAAGATGCTCCAAGCGAATTGAGTCGTTATGTTCTACGTTTTCAGATATCAGACGTTCCTTTCCGTAAATGTACGTCGCTACTGGTGGCCTGATAATTGTATGTCTAATGGGAAGAGTCCACTAAAGAGAAGCAAACTGGGTATCAACCGAGTTGCTTGTTGCATACAATACATGCTGTCAATAGAGATGGTTCTGAAATGCCAAATTGTTGTGTAATTAAAAAATTAATTAGGAATAAATAGCCAATTATTGCTGGCCTTGTTAAGAACCATACACAGAGGAAAATAGAAACATAGGACTAACCAATTACAATATAAGGTTAAACAACGGAATTTTAGCCTTCTGAGTCCTTACAACGTTTCTTCAACTTCTTCGCTTGGAAATTCTTTTAATGTGTTGAAAGTAGGTTAGTAACCATTGAATAAATAAGAAATATATTTTTTCTGAATAAGTTTCTGAAAAATGAATGGGGTGAAATTTAGAGCATCTGGACTCAATAAGTATACTCCCTGAAAGTTTATAATTTTATTAACAAACTTTTTTGCACATGGAAACGTGTAGGCATAGAAACTTCTTATATTTTGTGCATTCAACATTGGTGTTGCTTCTACAGCCTTGAAATCGATATCTTTGTACATATTATGGTGCCATTGAGGAATGTGGTCTGCTTTATTGGTCCGTTTTCCTTCAATTTTAGGATCGATTATAGGTACTCCCAGCTTAGCATCGTTGTGTTGCCAACGTCTTTAAATGAATCATCATCAAAATCATCATCTGCATCATCATCGTCATCATCAGAACTAAAGTTCATGTCACAATCATTCAATATAGCTTTGATTTCATCCCAGTCCCTTGCTGAAGTAGTAATAATATAAAAATTAATTATATTCTGGGCAGTTAGCAAAGCCATATGAAGTTTCATTTGTAGTGACTGGGGCCTGAGGTGCTAAAATTGACACCACCATTTTCCCGCCTCATTAATAAATTACCTCCGCATACTACCAAATCTTAACCCACGCCATTAAATAGAGTATCATTTTTACAGCAAAAAGTACGGTGGTTCAATTAGCTGAAACCTTGTTTAACAAATATAAAAATTACCTACCTATGTAGCAAATGCGTTGGTGCTGTTTTCTGCGTTCAGCTATATTTGCTATGTAATTCCAACAGTTAAGATTTGTGAACAGACGGCATATACCTACACTCCTGCAAGGCGCTGACCTCTAAGAGAGCTTATATAAACTTCATTGACTTCTAACCAGTAGCAGTGGCTCACCCGGGAATTTTAACCTGTTTGTTTTAAATTTAACCTCAAAGGACTCAGGAGGATACCCGAGCAAACTAAAATTAGGCTAGTTGCATATTTATAATTATGTACAATGAGACATGGAATAAGTGGATTATATTGTAAGACGTATGTTGATACGAAAATGAAGGTGGTGGCGATCAAGTGTTACCACAGCCCCACATTGTGGACCAGTTTGAAGCAAATATTATAGTGAGCAATGAGGTTTCTCTCAGGGTATGCGTGGATGTGTGTGAGAAGGAAATTTTACAACACTGGAATGCCCGTCTCCAAATTATTTATTCACTGCTTCTTATTTCAAACCTCGAAATGGAAGCTGCCGACCGAGGGTTACTAATCACGGTTTATAGTGACTGAATGCTAATTATATTTCTCGATAAATTTTGATGACCTGACAAATATTCAAGACCGAACAAGTTGACCGCTCTAATAGGCTTGACGTCTTAGACTCCTCTCTTTTATTGGCTGCACGCCGAAGACTTTATAATGGCTTCATAGCCGCGACCCGTCTCCATCGGCTAAACGCCGAAGAGTGCCTGACCACAACTGCGCGTGTATATTTATATAACTTTCACTCTCCAAATTCCTTTTTCAAACCAAAGACCCTTTGTGGCTGTTTTGGTCGCCATTGTAAACGATCCAAAAGAATTCCTATTCATATACGTCAATTGACAATTCCTTTAGAAACCTTCTAAGGACACTGTTCCTTTCATTCATGGCATTGTTATAAACACTTTCCCCAACTGAACTGGCCTTGGGCTTGGTCGTCACAAAGAACTAACATTCCTTTTACGTCTATCATTATTCTTTGCTTCTGGAAAACCATAATTTCGGTATCAAATGCCCTCATAGATATTATTTTATTATCCAATAATGAAATAATATATATGTTTTGCCCGAATATAACGCAAAATATTAGACGTTTGTCAGCAACTTCCACTTCATTTTACAATTCCTTTTCACAACATTAATTTTTACATGACATTTCCTAACAATTATTCACATGGTTACATAACATTTCATTTAAAATTTACCAACATTCTGTTCTGCAATTTTCAACTTTTAAATATTACTCGGAAAATATTTTAATCCACCTCATCTCTCTTTTTCTCCATCTGATCTACTTAAAATTAATTCATATTGTTGTTACACTTGAAACAATTCCTAAATATACACTCCCATGTTTAAATCAATGGTACATTAATAAGATTATATTTGTATACAACATTTCTGAGTTGCTCTTCTTGATTCTATATAAATATTCTATTCAAAAGTCCTTCATTGTTCTGATATTTTTTTAACTGGTTAATTTTTTTATACATTTCCGAATACTTCTTTATGATTCTATATAAATATTATTTTCAAAAGTCCTTCAGTGTTCTGATTTTCATTACTATATTTTTTCCACTCGTTTAGTTTTAAGTTTCACTGCACTGTCACAACACTGTTTACACTTAGCCTATACATTTTACACTACACTACTTATACTTAGCCTATACATTTTACAAGTTTGTTTCTTCTCCTTTTACAATTTGTTATGGCAATTTTGAATACTTTAGCCTAAGTTCCTACCATTTACAAGAAAATTCATCATTCCACAACGTACTTCGAAATACAAGAGAATTTTGCGGACTTTTCCATGTATAAAGGACTTATTTATTCTACATCCCCATGATTTTTCCATATCTAGCTTAGATATCGGATATCGATCTCTTTTCCTATCTTTCTTACACATATTCTGATGGAACTGTGCCCCTTGCCCGAAATATTTTAATATTTCTGTTTCGTTTCTCAGTGGATTTTGAATGCTTTTCAAAGTTTCATTTGTCACCGTGATCTCTATTGTTACCTCACTAATTTCACTTGTGGTTTTCTCCAAATTCCTCGTCAGTTTTCTATTTTCCCACTCTGATACTTCTAGTCTACTCCTAGTTTCTTCTAACTCTTTTCTAGCCATTTCTCCTTCTTTATCTAATTTCCGTACGATTTCCTCCCTCAGTTTTCTGTTTTTACTATCCGACCTTTCACTAACTAGATTCAAAATTTCAGTTTCCTTTGTCACTGTGATTTCCATTGCTAACTCGTTCATTTCATTTGTGATTTTCTCCAAATTCCTCGTCTGTATTCTATTTTCCCTCTCTGATACTTCTAATCTACTCCTAGTTTCTTCTAACTCTTCTCTAGCCATTCCTATTACCTCGTCTAATTTCTGTACTATTTCCTCCCCAAGTTTTCTGTTTTCACTATCTAACCTTTCATTAGTTAGATTCACAATTTCAGTTTCGTATGTCACTGTGATCTCCATTGCTACCTCATTAATTTGATTAGCGGTTTCTTCCACATTCCTCGTCTGCCTTCTATTTTCCCACTCTGAAACTTCTAATCTACTCCTAGTTTCTCCTAACTCTTCTCTAGCCATTCCTATTTCTTCGTCTAATTTCTGTACTATTTCCTCCCCAAGTTTTCTGTTTTCACTATCTGACCTTTCATTAACTACATTCAAAACTTCATTTTCAGCGTTCTGCGTCTCCTCACTAACATCTTTTCCTACATTGTCTGTTACCTGATCAGCTTCTTCTCTTACGTTCTCTACTTCCTGACTAACTTTCCCGAAATTTTCTAACGACTGTTGTTGATTGTCTAACTTCTTTCCTAGTTCTATTTGTCCTGCCTCTAACTTCTGAAAACCACTTTCTATCTTTCCTTCTATCTTTTTTAAACTTTGATTATTATACTTCATATCTTTTATTAAATTTTGATTATTAGCCTTCATCTCTGTTATAAAACTTTAAGTATCCTTCCTCTCTTTTATTAACCTTTGATGCATATTATCTAACTTTTTACTTAAACTTTCACCTAAACTTTGACTGCTATCGTCTATCTGTCTAATTAAACCTTCATGGTCATTCCTCATCTCTTTTCTTAAACGTTCATTGTATTTTCTAAAACTTTCGAACATTTTTCTCATTGCATCTAACATATTTCTTTCCCTTTCTACATTATTTAGGGCCATTCTACTACACTCTGGTACTTCGACTTCCTGCCTACTGCTACTAGCATCAACCTCCTGGACTTCCATGCTATCTACAGAATTTTGACTCAGCATTTTTCCACTCCTTAGATACATTCACAGTAGTCTAGTATATAATTTAACACTCTGTAACTTTGATTGTTTTTACTGGCTCCTGATGATGTCACGGATGACGATGCCGGCCTCCTTTCTTCTTTGCAGTCGAACTGTTGACGAATTTCTTGATGGGTCGACCGTCCTCCTATCGAACCACCTTCTCCTGTTGATCCTCGTTGTCGGGTTGAAACTCGTTCTCGATCGAACCTCCTCCTCAGGTTGAACCTCCACTTGTTGTCGAACGTCCTTTTCCTATCGTGCTGAACCTCCTCCTCGATTCGAGCTCCACTTGTTGCCGAACGTCCTTCTCCTATCGTGCCGAACCTCCTTCTCGTATCGAGCCCCACGTTGGGCGCCAATTTGTTACGAAAATAAAGGTGGTGGCGATCAAGTGTTACCACAGCCCCACATTGTGGACCAGTTTGAAGCAAATATTATAGTGAGCAATGAGGTTTCTCTCAGGGTATGCGTGGATGTGTGTGAGAAGGAAATTTTACAACACTGGAATGCCCGTCTCCAAATTATTTATTCACTGCTTCTTATTTCAAACCTCGAAATGGAAGCTGCCGACCGAGGGTTACTAATCACGGTTTATAGTGACTGAATGCTAATTATATTTCTCGATAAATTTTGATGACCTGACAAATATTCAAGACCGAACAAGTTGACCGCTCTAATAGGCTTGACGTCTTAGACTCCTCTCTTTTATTGGCTGCACGCCGAAGACTTTATAATGGCTTCATAGCCGCGACCCGTCTCCATCGGCTAAACGCCGAAGAGTGCCTGACCACAACTGCGCGTGTATATTTATATAACTTTCACTCTCCAAATTCCTTTTTCAAACCAAAGACCCTTTGTGGCTGTTTTGGTCGCCATTGTAAACGATCCAAAAGAATTCCTATTCATATACGTCAATTGACAATTCCTTTAGAAACCTTCTAAGGACACTGTTCCTTTCATTCATGGCATTGTTATAAACACTTTCCCCAACTGAACTGGCCTTGGGCTTGGTCGTCACAAAGAACTAACATTCCTTTTACGTCTATCATTATTCTTTGCTTCTGGAAAACCATAATTTCGGTATCAAATGCCCTCATAGATATTATTTTATTATCCAATAATGAAATAATATATATGTTTTGCCCGAATATAACGCAAAATATTAGACGTTTGTCAGCAACTTCCACTTCATTTTACAATTCCTTTTCACAACATTAATTTTTACATGACATTTCCTAACAATTATTCACATGGTTACATAACATTTCATTTAAAATTTACCAACATTCTGTTCTGCAATTTTCAACTTTTAAATATTACTCGGAAAATATTTTAATCCACCTCATCTCTCTTTTTCTCCATCTGATCTACTTAAAATTAATTCATATTGTTGTTACACTTGAAACAATTCCTAAATATACACTCCCATGTTTAAATCAATGGTACATTAATAAGATTATATTTGTATACAACATTTCTGAGTTGCTCTTCTTGATTCTATATAAATATTCTATTCAAAAGTCCTTCATTGTTCTGATATTTTTTTAACTGGTTAATTTTTTTATACATTTCCGAATACTTCTTTATGATTCTATATAAATATTATTTTCAAAAGTCCTTCAGTGTTCTGATTTTCATTACTATATTTTTTCCACTCGTTTAGTTTTAAGTTTCACTGCACTGTCACAACACTGTTTACACTTAGCCTATACATTTTACACTACACTACTTATACTTAGCCTATACATTTTACAAGTTTGTTTCTTCTCCTTTTACAATTTGTTATGGCAATTTTGAATACTTTAGCCTAAGTTCCTACCATTTACAAGAAAATTCATCATTCCACAACGTACTTCGAAATACAAGAGAATTTTGCGGACTTTTCCATGTATAAAGGACTTATTTATTCTACATCCCCATGATTTTTCCATATCTAGCTTAGATATCGGATATCGATCTCTTTTCCTATCTTTCTTACACATATTCTGATGGAACTGTGCCCCTTGCCCGAAATATTTTAATATTTCTGTTTCGTTTCTCAGTGGATTTTGAATGCTTTTCAAAGTTTCATTTGTCACCGTGATCTCTATTGTTACCTCACTAATTTCACTTGTGGTTTTCTCCAAATTCCTCGTCAGTTTTCTATTTTCCCACTCTGATACTTCTAGTCTACTCCTAGTTTCTTCTAACTCTTTTCTAGCCATTTCTCCTTCTTTATCTAATTTCCGTACGATTTCCTCCCTCAGTTTTCTGTTTTTACTATCCGACCTTTCACTAACTAGATTCAAAATTTCAGTTTCCTTTGTCACTGTGATTTCCATTGCTAACTCGTTCATTTCATTTGTGATTTTCTCCAAATTCCTCGTCTGTATTCTATTTTCCCTCTCTGATACTTCTAATCTACTCCTAGTTTCTTCTAACTCTTCTCTAGCCATTCCTATTTCCTCGTCTAATTTCTGTACTATTTCCTCCCCAAGTTTTCTGTTTTCACTATCTAACCTTTCATTAGTTAGATTCACAATTTCAGTTTCGTATGTCACTGTGATCTCCATTGCTACCTCATTAATTTGATTAGCGGTTTCTTCCACATTCCTCGTCTGCCTTCTATTTTCCCACTCTGAAACTTCTAATCTACTCCTAGTTTCTCCTAACTCTTCTCTAGCCATTCCTATTTCTTCGTCTAATTTCTGTACTATTTCCTCCCCAAGTTTTCTGTTTTCACTATCTGACCTTTTATTAACTACATTCAAAACTTCATTTTCAGCGTTCTGCGTCTCCTCACTAACATCTTTTCCTACATTGTCTGTTACCTGATCAGCTTCTTCTCTTACGTTCTCTACTTCCTGACTAACTTTCCCGAAATTTTCTAACGACTGTTGTTGATTGTCTAACTTCTTTCCTAGTTCTATTTGTCCTGCCTCTAACTTCTGAAAACCACTTTCTATCTTTCCTTCTATCTTTTTTAAACTTTGATTATTATACTTCATATCTTTTATTAAATTTTGATTATTAGCCTTCATCTCTGTTATAAAACTTTAAGTATCCTTCCTCTCTTTTATTAACCTTTGATGCATATTATCTAACTTTTTACTTAAACTTTCACCTAAACTTTGACTGCTATCGTCTATCTGTCTAATTAAACCTTCATGGTCATTCCTCATCTCTTTTCTTAAACGTTCATTGTATTTTCTAAAACTTTCGAACATTTTTCTCATTGCATCTAACATATTTCTTTCCCTTTCTACATTATTTAGGGCCATTCTACTACACTCTGGTACTTCGACTTCCTGCCTACTGCTACTAGCATCAACCTCCTGGACTTCCATGCTATCTACAGAATTTTGACTCAGCATTTTTCCACTCCTTAGATACATTCACAGTAGTCTAGTATATAATTTAACACTCTGTAACTTTGATTGTTTTTACTGGCTCCTGATGATGTCACGGATGACGATGCCGGCCTCCTTTCTTCTTTGCAGTCGAACTGTTGACGAATTTCTTGATGGGTCGACCGTCCTCCTATCGAACCACCTTCTCCTGTTGATCCTCGTTGTCGGGTTGAAACTCGTTCTCGATCGAACCTCCTCCTCAGGTTGAACCTCCACTTGTTGTCGAACGTCCTTTTCCTATCGTGCTGAACCTCCTCCTCGATTCGAGCTCCAATTGTTGCCGAACGTCCTTCTCCTATCGTGCCGAACCTCCTTCTCGTATCGAGCCCCACGTTGGGCGCCAATTTGTTACGAAAATAAAGGTGGTGGCGATCAAGTGTTACCACAGCCCCACATTGTGGACCAGTTTGAAGCAAATATTATAGTGAGCAATGAGGTTTCTCTCAGGGTATGCGTGGATGTGTGTGAGAAGGAAATTTTACAACACTGGAATGCCCGTCTCCAAATTATTTATTCACTGCTTCTTATTTCAAACCTCGAAATGGAAGCTGCCGACCGAGGGTTACTAATCACGGTTTATAGTGACTGAATGCTAATTATATTTCTCGATAAATTTTGATGACCTGACAAATATTCAAGACCGAACAAGTTGACCGCTCTAATAGGCTTGACGTCTTAGACTCCTCTCTTTTATTGGCTGCACGCCGAAGACTTTATAATGGCTTCATAGCCGCGACCCGTCTCCATCGGCTAAACGCCGAAGAGTGCCTGACCACAACTGCGCGTGTATATTTATATAACTTTCACTCTCCAAATTCCTTTTTCAAACCAAAGACCCTTTGTGGCTGTTTTGGTCGCCATTGTAAACGATCCAAAAGAATTCCTATTCATATACGTCAATTGACAATTCCTTTAGAAACCTTCTAAGGACACTGTTCCTTTCATTCATGGCATTGTTATAAACACTTTCCCCAACTGAACTGGCCTTGGGCTTGGTCGTCACAAAGAACTAACATTCCTTTTACGTCTATCATTATTCTTTGCTTCTGGAAAACCATAATTTCGGTATCAAATGCCCTCATAGATATTATTTTATTATCCAATAATGAAATAATATATATGTTTTGCCCGAATATAACGCAAAATATTAGACGTTTGTCAGCAACTTCCACTTCATTTTACAATTCCTTTTCACAACATTAATTTTTACATGACATTTCCTAACAATTATTCACATGGTTACATAACATTTCATTTAAAATTTACCAACATTCTGTTCTGCAATTTTCAACTTTTAAATATTACTCGGAAAATATTTTAATCCACCTCATCTCTCTTTTTCTCCATCTGATCTACTTAAAATTAATTCATATTGTTGTTACACTTGAAACAATTCCTAAATATACACTCCCATGTTTAAATCAATGGTACATTAATAAGATTATATTTGTATACAACATTTCTGAGTTGCTCTTCTTGATTCTATATAAATATTCTATTCAAAAGTCCTTCATTGTTCTGATATTTTTTTAACTGGTTAATTTTTTTATACATTTCCGAATACTTCTTTATGATTCTATATAAATATTATTTTCAAAAGTCCTTCAGTGTTCTGATTTTCATTACTATATTTTTTCCACTCGTTTAGTTTTAAGTTTCACTGCACTGTCACAACACTGTTTACACTTAGCCTATACATTTTACACTACACTACTTATACTTAGCCTATACATTTTACAAGTTTGTTTCTTCTCCTTTTACAATTTGTTATGGCAATTTTGAATACTTTAGCCTAAGTTCCTACCATTTACAAGAAAATTCATCATTCCACAACGTACTTCGAAATACAAGAGAATTTTGCGGACTTTTCCATGTATAAAGGACTTATTTATTCTACATCCCCATGATTTTTCCATATCTAGCTTAGATATCGGATATCGATCTCTTTTCCTATCTTTCTTACACATATTCTGATGGAACTGTGCCCCTTGCCCGAAATATTTTAATATTTCTGTTTCGTTTCTCAGTGGATTTTGAATGCTTTTCAAAGTTTCATTTGTCACCGTGATCTCTATTGTTACCTCACTAATTTCACTTGTGGTTTTCTCCAAATTCCTCGTCAGTTTTCTATTTTCCCACTCTGATACTTCTAGTCTACTCCTAGTTTCTTCTAACTCTTTTCTAGCCATTTCTCCTTCTTTATCTAATTTCCGTACGATTTCCTCCCTCAGTTTTCTGTTTTTACTATCCGACCTTTCACTAACTAGATTCAAAATTTCAGTTTCCTTTGTCACTGTGATTTCCATTGCTAACTCGTTCATTTCATTTGTGATTTTCTCCAAATTCCTCGTCTGTATTCTATTTTCCCTCTCTGATACTTCTAATCTACTCCTAGTTTCTTCTAACTCTTCTCTAGCCATTCCTATTACCTCGTCTAATTTCTGTACTATTTCCTCCCCAAGTTTTCTGTTTTCACTATCTAACCTTTCATTAGTTAGATTCACAATTTCAGTTTCGTATGTCACTGTGATCTCCATTGCTACCTCATTAATTTGATTAGCGGTTTCTTCCACATTCCTCGTCTGCCTTCTATTTTCCCACTCTGAAACTTCTAATCTACTCCTAGTTTCTCCTAACTCTTCTCTAGCCATTCCTATTTCTTCGTCTAATTTCTGTACTATTTCCTCCCCAAGTTTTCTGTTTTCACTATCTGACCTTTTATTAACTACATTCAAAACTTCATTTTCAGCGTTCTGCGTCTCCTCACTAACATCTTTTCCTACATTGTCTGTTACCTGATCAGCTTCTTCTCTTACGTTCTCTACTTCCTGACTAACTTTCCCGAAATTTTCTAACGACTGTTGTTGATTGTCTAACTTCTTTCCTAGTTCTATTTGTCCTGCCTCTAACTTCTGAAAACCACTTTCTATCTTTCCTTCTATCTTTTTTAAACTTTGATTATTATACTTCATATCTTTTATTAAATTTTGATTATTAGCCTTCATCTCTGTTATAAAACTTTAAGTATCCTTCCTCTCTTTTATTAACCTTTGATGCATATTATCTAACTTTTTACTTAAACTTTCACCTAAACTTTGACTGCTATCGTCTATCTGTCTAATTAAACCTTCATGGTCATTCCTCATCTCTTTTCTTAAACGTTCATTGTATTTTCTAAAACTTTCGAACATTTTTCTCATTGCATCTAACATATTTCTTTCCCTTTCTACATTATTTAGGGCCATTCTACTACACTCTGGTACTTCGACTTCCTGCCTACTGCTACTAGCATCAACCTCCTGGACTTCCATGCTATCTACAGAATTTTGACTCAGCATTTTTCCACTCCTTAGATACATTCACAGTAGTCTAGTATATAATTTAACACTCTGTAACTTTGATTGTTTTTACTGGCTCCTGATGATGTCACGGATGACGATGCCGGCCTCCTTTCTTCTTTGCAGTCGAACTGTTGACGAATTTCTTGATGGGTCGACCGTCCTCCTATCGAACCACCTTCTCCTGTTGATCCTCGTTGTCGGGTTGAAACTCGTTCTCGATCGAACCTCCTCCTCAGGTTGAACCTCCACTTGTTGTCGAACGTCCTTTTCCTATCGTGCTGAACCTCCTCCTCGATTCGAGCTCCACTTGTTGCCGAACGTCCTTCTCCTATCGTGCCGAACCTCCTTCTCGTATCGAGCCCCACGTTGGGCGCCAATTTGTTACGAAAATAAAGGTGGTGGCGATCAAGTGTTACCACAGCTCTACGTTGTGCACAAGTTTGAAGCAAATATTATAGTGAGCAATGAGGTTTCTCTCAGGGTATGCGTGGATGTGTGTGAGAAGGAAATTTTACAACACTGGAATGCCCGTCTCCAAATTATTTATTCACTGCTTCTAATTTCAAACCTCGAAATGGAAGCTGCCGACCGAGGGTTACTAATCACGGTTTATAGTGACTGAATGCTAATTATATTTCTCGATAAATTTTGATGACCTGACAAATATTCAAGACCAAACAAGTTGACCGCTCTAATAGGCTTGACGTCTCAGACTCCTCTCTTTTATCGGCTGCACGCCGAAGACTTTATAATGGCTTCATAGCCGCGACCCGTCTCCATCGGCTAAACGCCGAAGAGTGCCTGACCACAACTGCGCGTGTATATTTATATAACTTTCACTCTCCAAATTCCTTTTTCAAACCAAAGACCCTTTGTGGCTGTTTTGGTCGCCATTGTAAACGATCCAAAAGAATTCCTATTCATATACGTCAAGTGACAATTCCTTTAGAAACCTTCTAAGGACACTGTTCCTTTCATTCATGGCATTGTTATAAACACTTTCCCCAACTGAACTGGCCTTGGGCTTGGTCGTCGCAAAGAACTAACATTCCTTTTACGTCTATCATTATTCTTTGCTTCTGGAAAACCATAATTTCGGTATCAATGTATACAATCTGAACTATAACTTCCCAGAAGATCATATCCATACGTATGTTTAACATTGACATAAATGCGAAATCTTGAAATTCCTAAACTTCTGGGTGTATGTTATATATAATAAAAGAAATATTAAATGTGAAGACCTGTTCATTCTTTATTTCCCTGACAGCAAGCTATTGAAATCCAATCAAATGTTTAAAGGTTGTTCGTGTCTTACATTTTCTAAACGTTGACTACTTATGGTATATTAAGTCGACTTCGTAAGATGGAAGAGGGGCTTCCGAAAAAGCTCATGAAGTATACAGTCCTTAAACATGCCAATAACCTGCTGTCATCCAGTCTGTATGTTATAAATAGGCCTGTAGAATTTTAAGCACAAATAAACAAAGATATTTGGCTGCATTGCGGTATAGAATGGGTTCACGCCCTTATATACTAGGGTACAAACTCTGAGTAGCTGAGATGAACCGTGGTTTATCTTTCATCGCTAGTCGTCTGGTTACTTGAAGAGGACAAGTAGACACTCCCAGCAGACGTAACATCCGTAAGTATACTCGAGATGCAATTATACTTTTCAGGACGTTTCCTGACCATTTTTCCCGCTGACTTTCCAAAAGTTTTGCAGCGATTTTTATAGCAACGAATCTGCTCGCGAATGAGTGACTGACTGAGCTAGTAAGCGAGTGAAAGAGTGAATATACAACTGAGTGAGTGATTTTGTTGTTGAGGGGTTGCTCTTCCTCAGCGAGTAAACTGAGATAAGTATAGTTCTGCATTCAATACTTAGTTGGGAAACCAAATGAGAGGCAGTGAGAGAGAGATAGAGATAGAGATAGAGACAGAGATGCCTTAAGTTCAGCACTACAATGAGTGGAAGGAAGAAAACATTACTTCCTTTGTGTGCCATTACAATCATACGGCCATTGCCACCATACCACAAAGATCAAGAGACAGTGATAAATACGTCGCTATATACACTAATATAGTGCATATTGTACTTATTAGGTGCTACCGAGATATACGTAGCCTGAAACTACAGCATTCGCTTCTACATCTCGCATACATAAAGTCCTGGCAATAAGTTGACATCTTGCTTGTGTCAACGCTAGACAATGTGAACACAAGCATAAAAAACGGTTCAATAAAAGTTTATGTTCCAGATTCATTATCAAATTCAAGTTTTTCTAGACACGTTTTCAAGCATGCCCTTAAATGTTCAGTTAGATT